>JAMKCH010083362.1:0-93641 GCA_023653785.1 Ophioderma brevispina
AAAAATTAGTATTTACAAACCGTCTTAAGAAGTGCTCAAGACGTTTGTGACAAAGGCTCAGCTTCCATCCTTGTGTAAACACCAAAATCTCTGTTTTCAACATCCAGCAAAAATACCAAAATTTATTAATAAGATGATACTTAGCACTTTAAAAACTTGATAAGCTTGTAGGAGTTGCTATCGGTATTGTTAGCTAAATTTGGGGAAAAAATTATAAAGATTTGACAGCTGTCATCTGAAATTATGTAATTTTCCTGCATTTTTTCCCTATTTTCTAAACAAATTCAGGGCATTGAAGCACTTTCTATAGTTGTGTAATTTTCCTGCATTTTTTCCCTATTTTCTAAACAAATTCAGGGCATTGAAGCACTTTTCAGAACCATTGGACCCATTGCAACAGCGCACATGTCAGAGTAAGTAAAGGTTTGGATTTTTGTTTAGTGTTTACATTTTAGTGTCACCTGCAAGGATTTGCTGGAGGCATCCTCAATTTTTGCCTGACCTGTCTGACATATTTCACATCAAACTCGTTCAAAATCAATGACGAACAAACTAATTTAAAGGTGCGTGTTCCGATCGTCTTTGAGCCCACAAATCTATTCATTCCCAAGATATAATAAAAAAAACAAGAATTAGTGGTTACCATCAATATTAGACAGATTGAATAGGGCTGTGCATGTGGCGCATTAGGGCTTCTACCATCAAAACCGCAAGTTGTTTCCCACGTACTTGATGGGGCGTATGCTTAAGTGTCAGGATCTCATATTCAACGAGAGAACACAATAGACATAAATCGGAACAAGCACCTTTAAAACAACAAGTGTAAGCAAACATTAAGTTTAAAACTGAAAAATAATCAGAGATATGTGTAGAAATAATAATCATAATAAATTCAGAATAAGGAGTTCAAATTTGGAAGACAAATACCAAGAAGAATAAACAGCACAGTATTTTAATGGTTTTTTCATTTCTAGTTAGGTAAAAAAATATATGAGACGACAACAACAGAATCACATTGCGGGCAGTCTGAACTTTGACTTCTTGAAGTGCCAAATTTGTAGTTTCCGGTGGACCTGCACAAGGGAAAATTCTCGGGTCCTCGCCGACTTTAGCGAGCTTTTGACCCCAGGGCCCACCTTATTTCGAAGCCTCCTCATCGTCGTTGTCGTCATCATCGTCGTTGTCGTCATCATCGTCATTGGCATCTTCAACTTTATTGCCATTATTATTATCTTGGTATCATTGTAATCATCATTGTTCATTCATTATCATTGTTGTTAGGGGTTCATAGGATTTTGGGTATGAACGCTTGTTTATACCCAAGGGCTTTAGCCCAAGGGCATAACAATGTTCATACCCAAAATCCTATGAATGATTACTGTACTTCTGCTAACTATTACTTACAAAATTTAATAATTAAATATCGAATTCGACCTGAAATTGCATGATTTTTGACTGCTTTCGGCATTCCTCATGGCAGTCATGTACAAATGCTTGTTTATACATGGTCGTGTGACGCATATTGACCAATCGCGTATGCCACTACATACGAGGTAAACATGAATGTGTTGTTATTGTCATCGTCATCACCATCGTCATCATCATCATCGTCCTCACATCCGAGTAACAAACCTTGCTGTAGACATGTAGGTGTTCATTTTCAAGGGTGTTGTAACAGTCTTTTGTTTTCACCTTACAGCCTGCTTTTCTATCGCTTCAACAATTAAAGCATGCAGAGGATGTCATAGATAGATTCAATGGATTCCAGCTTGGAAGGTTTACATTGAAAGTTGAACCTGCCAAAGAGAAGATACCACATAGAAAGGTGGATAATAAGACTAACTCCAAGACTTCATCACAGGTATTGTGACGTTCTAACACAAGGGACAAAATAAGTGGGAGCCAGGAGCCAAATGGCTCCAGGAACATTTCAAAACAACTCCTGGTTTCTCTTTCCATTGAAAACCAGGAGCTATTTTTGAAAGTATCTCATGATTATAGACCTCATTTGGAATGAAAATTCAGATTTGACTGATAACATGTTTTATCACTTTCCATTGTGAAATGGCTGTTTATGTACCGGGTGTCTAAAAAAAAGGGAACCCTAAAAGTGCCCTCTATTTCATGAAGAGAAAAAAGTAAACCATACAAATCAATACAAATCTGAAAAGTGCATTTCATTGGGTTTCCGACACCGAAATAATCTTTTCAAAAGGACGCATATTGACCGAGTTATGGCCGATTGAATATTTGTACCACTTTTTCATTTTATCTACAGATTTTACTGTTTTAGCTGTCTTTAGACAATACACATCCTCCATGCACATTCTTTTGTTTATGGTTTCTTTTGTTCTTACAACAAAAGTCAGTTCTGATATTGAAAAGGTTAGTTTCAATTATTAGAAATTCCAAAATCTTACCTCATTCTTCTTTATTGCGCTCCTCTGTCCTCCACGTGGCTGCCTCTAAGATGGATGCAGGCTTGCACTCTGTTTTCCATTTCAATAATCGACTTATTATTTAATTATTTGTTCAAAAAATGCCCAAACCTGATTTTTGACTAATTTGTGTTTGTGCCTTTAAATACCAAGGGTGATATGCATATGCACTGGTAATAAAATCATTAACAAATATCAATTTTAACTTTGTCATTCTCACCCCTGCTTCTACTTTAAGCACTATAGGGTCTATTCTCAGCTGTTTGAAAGTCCATTTATTATAACAAAATAAAAAAAAAATAAATGGCGATATTTTGACAACTGCAATAGGCAGCCATACTGTAGGGCAGGAGAGCCACATTACATGACTACAATACATCCACCTGTTAATGAATACCAGAGATGCTCAAGTTGTACAGGTGATCTATTATACTCTTGGTATTTCCACCGTAGGGCAAGGGAGATTTTATGTTAAAAGCCAAGTGTGACATCATTTTGCATAGGGTCTATTCTCAGCTGTTTGAAAGTCCATTTATTATAACAAAACCAAAAAAAATAAATGGCGACATTTTGACAACTGATTCGGATTATTTCTTGCACAAGTACATCCTGTGTATATATGACAAAATTCCATTGCAGACAAGTTGAGTTTTCTCAGTTCTCGATGGAAAATGGGTGTATAGAGGGTGCTATAACATACAAATCATGACCTTTGTAGGCTTATTGCAAGATCCCCACAATGGATTTTCTCTTATTTTTACAAGGATAATAGCTCTTGCATGTCCCTACTTATATTAGTCATCAAAATTGTGTCACCACTGTTTGAAATTGTTCTAAAAATAAGAGAGACAATTTGCATGTGGTCAAACAGGTGTGTATTATTTACTAGAGATTAACCGATATTTGTATCGGACATCGGATCGGGGGCCGAATTTGCAAAATCGGCAAAAAAATCGGATCTGCAAAAATATGTCGGAGGCTGCCATTCTCAGCCGATGTACTGAATGAATGAACGGGATGAAGTATAACAGGTATTTTTCCAGTTTTTAAGTAGAAACATGAGACAAGAGTTGATCAAAAGGTAACATTTCCTCCGAAATTACTCATCAGAACATAAAGCAAATGTGGACGCCACAGATTTTTTTATTATAATCATCGTCGCCAATTCCTAAGTTTAAGAATTTGAACTCGCCGTATCGGTGGATCAGCCGATACTACAAAAAAAATATCGGCCATCGGATCGCCAGAGGAAACCCTGGATCGGTTCATCTCTATTATTTACTGTAATTTTATGCAAGCTGTTGTAGTAAACTCCCGAGTTCTTTTCTCTATTTATTTTAGAGGGTCAATGAAACTGAGAAATTAGAAGATGGCAAAGTATCTCCAACAGAGGAGAAAATACTGCAATTAAACGCCGCTCTGTTGATTCGAAGAGATGGACATGGTAATGCCAGGCAAACACAGGTGCATCATGGGAACGTGCAAAATTCTAACAGAACTGCAGATGCCGACAGTATCAAATTAAAACAGGCCGATAAAAGACCGAGTGCAAGTCAAGATGTGCGTAGAGAAGCGCATGATAGGACATCGTCAGGCAGTCATAGAGTTAGTAATTCTCACCCAAAACATGAGGATGTGAGACATTCAAATTTGAGACATAGAGCTGGTGATGGCCAAAGGGCTAGGACTGCCAGGCAAAATGGGGATACTGGTGAACAGATGGACATTTATGTTGGCAATATTGCCAACAATCTCCTGGAGGTAAGTGGGAAAACACGACATGCAGGTGAAATGATGCTTTTACCATAACAAGTGAAATCTATTAGGACTGATATGTTGTGGGTTTTTTTACAACTATGAGAGGTATGTGTGAGTTTTAAAGTTACAGTGCTTAGTATTTAAAGAAAATAGTTGGTGTATTTTTAGATTGAAGAGGATTAACAGAGTTCTATGTTATCAAATTGAAAAAAAATTGAGTCTACTAGCTTAATTGAGATTATATAATGATAGGAAAGTGTAAACTTTCAGCTTTCATTTGCTTTTTGTTGAGGTAAATAGGACATTCCGTTCAAATTTTATGCTCGATTTTAGCAAGTAAGTCTCGCACATTCGACGCATTTTTGTATACATTTGTATGTAAAAGTGCTCACCCTGTGATTTTTAAGCAAATATATTTTTTATTATTATGATCACATATTACAAGCTTTTTCAAAATTAATTTATTAAAAATTAAATTCATTATGCATCAAGCCAACTCAAAATTTTCAGCTCGACAGCATTTCTTATGTATTTATTTATTATCACTCACCCAGTAATATTTAAGACAATTATTTTAAGAAATTAATTTAGTCCATTAGATCATCCCTATTTGCACCAAAATACACTTAAAATGTAATAATTTATATTTTAAAATAAATGAACAATTGCAAGATTTTGGCCAAATTAATAGTTTTTTGCAATTCAATCTTTTTTTATATAAAATGTTGGTTGGGTTCTTTGATCCATTTGCACCTTTCCTACTATCAATTATCTTTTTATTTGGCTGTTGTCATTTTTGTTTTAATTGCAGAAAGACGTCAAGGCGTTTTTAGCACCGTATAAACCCATGCATGTTTACTTCAGGTACCCTGCAACTCGCCACACGTAAGTTTATACAAATCTGATTTATCAGGGAAAAAAGTCATCAGAAGACCTTAACCCCCTGGTTACTACCACCTATGATACAATCTACCTGATTGGTTCAATACAGGACACAACATGAGATAGCCCTCTGAGTAACCAATCAAAATAGTGCTTCTATATCTCTTTGTAAACCATACCACCATTCTTACAGTGTCTCTGATTTGCTCATTACATGATATTACCATCCAAGTAACCAATCAAAATAGTGCTTAGATGTTGATAGATAGGCAAGTAGTGCCCAGGAGGTTAAATTTATTTCATTGCAGTACAAATTTGTTGTTGTTGTTTTGTGCTCTTTAATTCATTAAAGTTCACTTTGTTGTCTGTCTTGTCCTTCCCTTTTCCCCTTGCCCCATCCTGTTTGTCATACCTTGCTAAACTTTCTGTGATTTTGTGTTAAACTATTTTGTACTGAAATTATAGGTTTTGAAAGAGACACTGGCACTTTGAAAAATAGTGCACCCTCAAGATTTTTCAAAATTGGTATTTTGCATGGTTGTAAAGCTTTTTATATACATTAGCCCTCACCTGAAATGTTAAGACCAAATCAGCACCCTTATAGATAAACAGAACAATTTTATAATAAAATGACTCCGGTGACATTTATTCAGCAGATGACAGAAATGGCATTTAACACAAACCCTTTTTTTTTTCCTTAATGCTAGTAGAGAGTCACAGATTTTGGAGAGTTCCTGCCCTCTTCCCTATTAAGGTTAGGCTTGGTCTCTATCTTGATGTATATGGCCTCCTTCACTTTGCGAGGGATTAGCTTGTCTGCTTTACAGAGGACCTTAATGTTTTCATTGTCAAGAGGTGGTTGGTTTCTCCTTGGCATTTTGTTAGAGCTGATATCTTTGATTCTCTTCTAGCAATAGCTTACTTGGGGAGATATTGAAACAAAAAATAATAAAATGACAAAAATAGTATTTTGTAACTGTTATTGTTTAGATTCTGATTCAATCCATATATAGTGCACCAACCTGGCAAAATATTACATAAGAAAAGAACTTGCATTGTAATGCATTTCATCATGTTATCTCAGCATGTGAGTGCAACAGGGTTGTATGTGCAAATTCCCAATAAACATACTATTGTGCCAAGTCTTTGGTCAGTGGCTCTTAAAGGTGGATGGCCCCATATAAGTATTTGAAGTTCATCCTGATAGAATGGCCTTTGGCCCAAATCCCCAGTTTCACGCCAATATTTCAATCCGTTTTGATGTGAAAGCTAGAAACGTGATTTTGTAAGCCCATAGAGTACTGTTTAAAGTTAATATTGGTTGACCAAAATGGAGCACATTTTTGCTTATAGCTTCCGAACCAAACATTCTTTAGCCCTAAGATTCCACAGGGCATATGAGAAAAATAGTAGCTTTCTTCTGATATTAAAATGTTGACCACTTCCGGTAGAATTTGGGGTTCTGGGGACGAGGCTATTAGCGATCGGCCATGGACCTTTAAAATGTTTCAAGTGAATGTGTTACCTGAAGAACCATTTCAAGGGCCACTGACTCAAACAAAGATAAATTGATTTATCCTAATACATGGCAGCACACAGACGTATCACATGGCAGCTATTGTACTTAAAACCTTCTTGCATTCAAAGATGATCTCTTCTGAACTCTTTCAGATACTACAAAGCAATTGTGCGGCTAAGAACATCAGATGCAGAAAGAGCAATCATCACTGAATGGCAAGTTAGTAGATGGCATGCCTTTATCTGTTAGGCCCTACACACAAAAAACCACCAGAAAGAGTCAGGAACTCATCCGAGGGAAGCTCTGCTTATGAACCGGTCACTGGTGTGAACTCAAATGCCGCTGGTCTTAAGGCATCTAGCCCGCAATCCCCAACGGCAACAGAAGTCAATGCGTCAGGTGATGGGACTGACAAGCCAATGCCGAGTTTGGCTGATTTCATTGATAGATTTAGTGATGTCAATGTTTGAGTTCTGTGTTTTTCTTATGTCGAGAATGCGTGTCAAAACCAGTCCATGCAGTTTGTGGACATAATGGGTTCGTACGGGATCTACCGGAGCCATTCCATATGTCACCTGTTGACTTCCTGTGCATCCATTGGGTCCAGCACTTACCTATGCTCATGTGGAGCCATTGGCCATTGTTTACTTGCAAATAACCCGTAGTTGCCAAAAATATATTTAATGATTTTTTGTATCTGTTCAATACTTTTCATTAGAGATGTCACATGACATTAGAGGTAATAGCAATGACGTAAATATAACCCAGACCCGAAGATTCTCCCGAAACGGCGTAACCAAAATCTAGGTGCCCAAAAGTATTATAATGAGCATACGCACTTCATTAACATAGTTTTGGGCACCACCATATTTGGTTTACGTATCGTCGTATTGGAAAGTCCTTATGCATATTTATGAGACACGCGAGTATTTTACGTTCGTCACACTTAGTGAGTGAAAACAACAACAACAACTGATGCCACATGCTATCTCACGGACTCAAATATCTCTTTTCCTAAGCAAAATTAACAGGGGTCATCGGGAGACTTTTTGTGCATTAGGGATGCAGGAATCTTTTTAGAAGCATATTTTCTTCAATCGATTGGTTTTCGCATAATTATTGCAGAAAAATCGGCCGATCAGACAATGGAACACTGGGGAAATGCAACACTGGTAACATATCGCGTGACGCACAGATTTTTATATGCGTGTGCTTGCGCCTCAACAGTGACAACACGCGCATGCTTACGCAGCAACAACCATGGCGCGCTGTGTGTGAGAGAAAACGGTTACGGGCTTGGGCTATTCCATAATACACGCGATTCTCCTCTTGGTTTAATATTCCATCTCTATGGGTAATAACAGGTACATCCCAGGTCATAACTATCTACTTTCCTACCACATTTCACTAGTATTTTTATGTTGCATAAGCTATATTCTTCAAAATAAACTTAATTAGGGGCCAACCCCGATTTTTGGTCCCCCCCCCAACTTATGTTTGCGAAGGGGGACTATAGAAAAATGGGCTCCCCGTCGCGTGTGTGCGTGCATGTGTGTGTGTGTGTGGTCCCCACGCGATATCCCTTTTTTTTTGGAACTACAAGTGTGGGTGTACCATCTTTCGCAACATAAGATGTATCTCAAGTAGGCAATGGCTGGGATCAAAAGTGGGTCATGGGTCAAGGTCAATGAGGTCACAATGTGGTAAAAATGGGTTAAATTGCCATAAACCGTGTCAACACGATATCCTTTAATCTAAGTAAGTATGGGTTCCATCTTTGCACCATATAGGTCCCTTAAGTCTGTGGCGATGAGTTCGGAGATGGGTCATGGCCATGTGGGTCAAAGGTCAAATGTGGTCAAAAATTGCTTTAAACACTAACCCTTGTCAATTGTGGTAGGTGATGAAACTTGGTGGGTGTGCCCACACTTCGTGCCGAAAATTTTGAGGTCATTTCAAGGTCTGTGAGGTTATTCCAAGTGCAAACCCCCCTAAACATTGTGTAGGAGATGAACTTTGTGTGCTGGTCCAAATATGCAGTGCCGAAAATTTTGAAGGTCCAGTCTTCAAGGTCATGCAGGGTCATTTAAGGTCAAAATCACTATGCAATGTTTGTATGCTCATGAAACCTGGTGGTGCAGTCAACTTTTAGTGCAATTTTTTTCAAGGTCATTTCTGGGTCATCTGGGGTCCTCTGAGGTCATTCACTTTCAAATGGTTGTATGGCATGAAACTTGATGGGTGTGGTCAAAATTCAGTGCTAAAAAATTCTGAAGTACTGTATAAGGTCCATGTGGGCCATCCAGGTCAACAACTACAAATGATTGTAGGTTAGGACACTTTGGTGGGTGTAGTCAACATTGATACATAATTTTGCCAGGTCATCTGTGTCCATCGCAGGTATTATCATACAATCCTATGAATGGCCTAGTGGTCCTAAAAACGCGTAAGATTCTACCTACACGTTTAAGAATAGAACCTTACACGTCCAGATTCATCTTATGGCTCGTAAGCATATGCCAAGTGGTTCAAAAAAACGTGTAAGGTTGTAAATGTACCTTCCGAGCACATGTATCGTCTACGGTCGTGTAAGAGTTCATCTTACACGTCTTTAGTGTTGCGCGATGCGAGAGATTCCTTGTGGCTGTATTTGCTAGCGCTTCATCCATCGATACACGATGGCAACGAGATGACTCTTGAAAAGGAAAGCTAAAAAAGTTATTCTTCGCCCGCGGTTGAAAAATTGACACAATACCACACCCCGGTCCAAATCCAGTTTGATCGCAGGCTGAACTGGTTTTCAACTGGAACCAGTTGCAATCCAGTTGATCCAGTTGAATTCCAGGTGAATCCAGTTGAATCAGTTGATTCCGTAACGGAATGACCGTTTCAACTAGGTTTTTACGGCCAGTTGAACAACAGTTAAGACCATTTTACAAACAGTTAACAAACAGTTGAAACCAGTTATTTCCGTCACGGAAAATGGAACAACTTTCAACTGGGATCAACTGGGAATTTTGACCTGGGTAAACAGTGGCTAGGCAGCTTTTTTTTTTCAGGGGGGCAAAGGGGGGGGCCACACCCATTTTTAGTGTGGGGCAAGCATATCTTAAATAAAAAATGTTTGTTAGTATAGTACATGGCCTATGAAAATCCCTAATTTTTCAGGGGGGGCAAGAGGGGGGCAAGATCCCCACAGGGGGGGCGGACTGCCCCCCTGCCCTCCCCTCTGGCTACTCCACTGCCTGGGTACCACCTTAAAGGATGGTGAAAATGCATAACCTATGGCTTTTTCGTAATTTATGTAATACACTGAATATTCAAATCCTAAATGTTGATGGCCTTTCTAATTAATTTCACACCATGTTAAAAAATATTTTTAGCTTTTCTTGTTTAAGATTAATAATATTGCCAATTGCACTGGCCAAGTGCGCTAATTTAATCAAGGAGCGTGTGTCGCATATACCGCGATCAATTGGTAACCGTCCAATCACTAAACACAAAAACAGACACTCTTACACCTGTAAGAAATATCACCTTATATTTCATTGGTCGTGCATGCATTACGTGTAAGATGATTGGCTGAATGGGATTTTTCATCTTTAAAATCGACATGATTCCCCATTCAAGTGTCTCGCTATATTATAAGACGTGTAAGGTATCATCTTAAACGTGTAAGGTTACGCGTAGATTCTTACACGTTTTTAGGACTGCTTGGCCATTCCATGACAATCCTCCCCCCTGTGATCTTTAAGTTATGTTACTTTTCCTTCTTTAACTACCGCGACGAGCGGGACCTTTGTGGTTCGAGAACCCCCTTGTTTGACTTAAACAACATGGGCGGCCAAATACACCAATCTGTACCAAAATTCACCTAAAACTTATTTTCCTTCGTTGTTAAATATTCACACAAAGAAACTCTCAATTTCCTATATTAATTTACAACACATAGGTTCGTTGGTTTTGACAAAGTGAAATTTCAAATAGCAAATTAAAACTGGCTGCCACAAATGCTGCAATCCTTAAATGATTACCATAAGTTTATGTTAGGATATTATCGTATGTAACTGATGCATTGTTAACTAATTGTTTAGCTTACTAACAGAAAACATATAGGGCTATCATTGTTCTCAAAATGGTGGCTAAAAAGAATTCAAGACGGCTGACATTTAGGTTAGTGTTTGGTTATTACCTTAATTTTATAGCTTAACCATTATTGAGGGATTGTGGTGCGGTCATTTTCAATTTTTTCGATACTTGAAAATTTTCACTAATTGACAGAAGCAAAGACCATGTTTGTAAATTAAATGTAATTGAGAGTGCATTTGTGCAAATTTCACAATGGACCAATACAATCTTTAGCTGCTTTTATTAAGATTGGTATTTTGGCTGCCATATTTAGTTTTGAAGAATATAGTTTAATGTAACATAAAATACGAGTGAATAGGTGATAGAAAAGTAGATTAGTTATGACCTGGGAATGTACCTGTCTATAATACCAGAGGATGTTTAAAACCAATCATCCCACAATGCTCAATGATTTTGGAAATTATACCTTGACTGAGGGTCATGTGATTCCATGCATAGCACAGCCTACATTTTTTCCAAATCCGACTTAAAAAAACCTCTTAATTTAAAAACACAAAAAATATTAGCACTCAAGGAATTTTTGACATGATTTTGAAAGAAGCTTGTGGTTCGCTCTGAATTTTTTTTAAAACTCTTTTTAAATTAAAGCACTCATTCTTCTCATAGATGTAATGAGTGGGAATCAGAAGGTAAGACTGACAGTGGGTACCCAGAGGTTGTGGGAACATAACAGGAGGCACTGCCCCCTGCCCCCCCCCCGCCCCCCCCGGAATCTTCCCACCCCCATGAAAAATTAGTGATTTCCTGCACACATGCCAATTTACTAGTGAAAACAACATAGACCCTATACATATACTACATCATTTTAATATAGGCTTGCCCCCTTAAAATAAATATTTTTCCCCCCGCCCCCCCCCCCCAAAAAAAGAACATCTAGTTGGATGCCATTGGGAGCTAGGTGGATGAAGACCAGTTGAGAGGGACATTGGCAACAAAGTAGTGTGCTTGGAGAATGCATTTGATAGAGTACTGATGGAAAGTGTGGGTGGGCAATGAGGAAGAGCCTTATACCAGAAGCAATGGTTAAAGGTCCCAGGAAATGCCAATAGAATTGATGTGGTTTGTGTCAAGTCTACAAAGGAGGGGCAAGAAAGCAATCAATATTGGGTGGTTGGTGATGACATCATTAGTGAAACCTTTGATTTTTCAGAGAGTATTAGAAAATTCCAGGCGACTGGTGTGAATACATTGCATGTGAGTACTGACTGAAAATCAATAGTTTACTAATGATGTCACTGGAGTGTATTCTTTTTTGTGGCCCTGCTTTATTGGAATGGAATGCCCAGTAAAGATTTGGACTAGTTTTATCATCTAATTCCTGGGCTTTAAAGTTGGTGATGAGTTTTGTATGAAGGAGCAAAGACAAGCGTTGGAGTGGGGGTCTGATTTGGTCAGAGGCAGTTAGTTTGAGGTGAAGGTCGGTGTACATCAAGGTAGACTCATGCGGCATACTTGGGGAAAAAAAAGGGTTAGTAAAAGCAACATCAGTGTGGTACCGTATATGGGAATGGGAATGTGGGAAGTGGATCCATGGGAGATGCACAACGATGAGAGTGTGACTCCAAGTTTGGCAAGAGATTTGGTGTGTGGAAGATGCAAGGAAGAAGAGCTGAGGGGATGGTGGAAAAGTTCTGTGATGAGGTGGAATCGTTGAAGGGAGTTCACATCAGAAGTCATTGAGGGGGGGGTGTGGGGGGGGTGGGGTCGCACCCCCCCAAAATTCCACAAAAAGGGGGCAAAAAGGTTCCAATTTTTGCTGAGTTTTTTTGATAAAAAGGTTCCAAAATTTTAGCGAAAATTCAACAGAAAAAGTCCATTTTTGGTGATGATTAAAATGTTCAAAAGTCCAAAACAGGCATTTCAGGGGGGTTGGTTAGGTCCCACTTTCCAAAAAACAAAGGTTCCCTTTTTCGAAAAAAAGTCCATTTTTCAAAGAAATAGTCCACCTTTTCGAAAAAAGTCCCCACACACCCAAAAAATAATCCTGCGTACGACCCTGGTTCACATACCTGGGGGACAGGGTTAGTGGGGTGGTAGAAGATGCGATGGTAGCTGTGAACAGCTAGAGTAAGGTATGATGGGGATTTTGAAGGACATAGAGAGCAATGATGAGAGCGATGTGTGGGGTGGGAAGTTGATGGATAGGTAGAAGATGAGGACTTGATGCAGAGTGGGTTTGGAAGAAGCAGCGAACCGGTTGCGCGAGGACGAATGGTGTACATTGTATGGGGCAGTTGCTGGATGAAGGATGACGGTCATGTTTTAAGAAAGGCTTTTGAGTTCGAGGGTGAGCGGTTGAGGAGGAGGGGACCTCAAAGACGCAAGTGGGGGAGGAGGGAGTAGGAGGGTTGGTTCGAGGATGGAGGATGCATTGAATGGAGTGGAAGGAGGGAGTAGGGCGATTGCTACGAGTGTGAATAAATTTGATCGTTAAGCCCAATTACTTGGTCCGAACTATGAGTTTGCCAAAATTTTGGGCAAGACGCAGTCGAAGTCCAATATTTTAAAACTCATATTTTAAAACTCATAGCGTGCCAATTAATATTGGGTGTAAATCATCGAAATTTTTAATCATTGTCATGTTTTTGGATTCCACATTTTTCACCCTTGGACCCCCCCATACCGATAATGAGTCAATCGGCCCCCCGTTTATCGGGGACAAAACCATATTTAAAACTTGGGATTTTACTACTACTAGTATTCTTTTTAGAAGTACTGATCGTGTAAAGAACATTCTTATTCAGTGGGTATGGTTTAGTCTACCAACACCAAATTTTTCATTGGTCTTGGTCATCTTATTGCAAATATTAGATAATGCACTGTTGTACAATTGTTTATGGTTATGGCAGTCGCCACAGCTATATGGGTTGGTTTCATTTTATGACAATTGGGGGAATATTTTGTCCTTTTTCCCCCTTTGCTTAAAAAGCCATGGGAGATTTTGTTATAGTGAATTCCTTCTGTGTGCTCTCCTTATTTATTCGGTGTATAAATGTCCGTATGAGATATCTTCGGTGTTCTCATTTTTTTCGTCAGGGTTTGCGGCTTTACTGCAGAACGCTGGACCGTTTGGCAAAGGCGAATATGTACATTGTATGGCACGTGCTGAGGAAGGATGATGGGCATGGTTTTAAGAAGGGCTTTTGAGTTTGAAGGTGGGGGGTTTGAGGAGATGGGACGTCCAAGAAGACTTGGAATAAGCAAGTGATGAGGAGAGTAGGGAGGGTTGGGTTTTGAGGACGGGAGGATGCATTGAATCAGCTGAAGTGGAAGGAGGAGTAAGGGCGGTTGCTGGCCGAGTGTGAGGTGAATCCATCCACCTTCATTCACGGAGACAAAACCGGATTTAAAACTTTGGATTAGTACTGATAAACTACACAAAAGTAATTGACATCATGCAAGACAGGTTTTTGACATATCGTCATGTGAGGTGCAAGAAGGTCGTAAGTGGCAATATCTGCCATTTGTCGTAAAATCTCATCAAACATTAACATACCAAGTCTTTGGTCATTGGCATTGGCTCTTGAAATGGTTGTTCAGGCGACAGTCCCCTGATGAACCATTTTTGCGGATCACATTCTCAATGAGTGCCCTACTTTTCGTCCGCCGGTGGATACAGATATCTCAAACCCCAACCAATCAACAGTGAGTTGGCTCCAACGTTTACAACACATTTAGCTGCTGCCTCATACGCAAGAAGAAGAACCATTTTAAGTGCTGCTGACTCAAGGAAAAATAAATTTAATCATCCTAATACATGGCAGCACACAAATGTATCACATGGCAGCTATTGCACATATGACCTTGTTGCACTGACAAGACGAATTATATTTCTCATGTTTTAATATAAGTTTTTAGCAGCTGGTGTCAGTTAGGTGTTATTTTAGAACTTATTTATTAGATACAGGTTGACTTGAAGCTCTATTATTTGTCAAATGTTCCCAGTGGCGGCTCCAGAATCGAAAAAGCAGGGGCAAAAAGCGGAGTTAAAAATTGTGTTATCAACAACACTGCTTCACATAACTCTTTACACATGTATTTCAGCTAAGAATTTTGTATATACTGGTCCACTTGATACAACAATAATCCTACATCAATAAAGAGTTCTGCATGAATAAACGTATTGGCCGATAACTCGCAGTATTTAACTCTTCTTTGCACCCCTGCTTTTCTGATTCTGGAGCCGCCACTGAATGTTTCTTGTAAATAATGGCAAGTTCAACTAGAAGTAGAGATGACAATAGAATTTTTATTTTAGTGGAGCCTCACCATCACAAATAATAATGTACTTTTGTGTAGCGTGGTTATCAAAGTTGTGAAAGATAAGAGCGTAAAAAGCAATTTGTACATATCATTATCCATCATGAGATTGTTCAAAAACAATTTGTATTTTTTTCTTCAATGAATTTACATATTGCTGCTATAAAGGGTGATGTAGCAAATCTTAAAAGTTCTAATCAGTGTGTTACAGCTCCTCTCAAGTTCTAATCCATGTTAACAAGCAAACAAGATTAAAGGGACATAATGGCATAAAAAAATTGACATAATGAAAAGGGCTGTTACTGAAATCACTTCCACTAGTTTGAAAACAATTTGGATGTTTACATTCTGTAAAAACAGGAAGAGTTCCAGGGGGAGGTGGCAGTTTGTGGCAATTCCTAGAACAGAAAAGCAAGGTGTTCACATCCTGACAGAATTTACAGTGTATCTAGCATGTTTTGTGACACAATTCAAAAGCATTCAGACCAGGATTCAGGCATTGTACTTTAGGCTTGTAGTAAGATATTGATCTGGCAAGTGAAAGATGGATTAGCCGGGATTAGCACATATACAATAGCAATGGTCTGTGAGCTGATGACAACATGCTTTTCAAGTTTGGTAAATGCTGGCAGTAATGTCAGCATCCTTGTTCCAGAAATTGCCACAAACTGCCACCTCCCCCCGGAACTCTTCCTGTTTTTACTGTTTCTGCAGGATGTGTTTTCAAACTCGTGGAAGTCATTTCAGTAAGGGTCCTTTTCATTATGTCAATTTTTTTCATGCCATTATGTCCCTTTAAGCACAGAACAGCAAGAGTTGAAAGAAATTCAGTCCTTATGGCCATTGAGAAAAAAACATTATTTAGGAATTTGGAATTGAGCATTTTAGGTGACTATCTTAATTCTAGCTATTTTTAATAAATACACCAACAATTTATAAGTTTAGGATATGAATTTCTGTCAAATTTCACTGGATCGGTTGTAGACCACCTAGATTTTTGCATAATCATGAAATGTATTGTTAAAATTCATGAACACTTTTTATCCTTAAGTACTGACATGTGTTTAGTACAATACTGTATAGCCATATTGCAATTCATTGTGGGGTTGTTTCAAAATGCCCTTTGCTGGTAGATGTTTCAATATAAATCCAAGTATGCAAATGAGGTATTGCCATTTATTCCATCAAGCACTACTGCACAACATCATTACATTGCCATGACGGAATTGATTGTAATACCTCATTTGCATCATCAGTGGAACTTCTATATGAAACATATGCCTTTGGCTAGCACTCATCCAGTGAAAACAGAAAACTACTTGATGGTATGATAATAGAGTATCTATTCTGCAAGTGGATAAAGGGAATCC
Organism: Ophioderma brevispina; assembly: GCA_023653785.1. Lineage (NCBI taxonomy): Eukaryota > Metazoa > Echinodermata > Ophiuroidea > Amphilepidida > Ophiodermatidae > Ophioderma > Ophioderma brevispina. The sequence goes on from JAMKCH010083362.1 coordinate 16,377, forward strand.
CAGCATAAATATACAGCAGGAACCAATTGTAATACAACCATAGTTGTTCTGATATCATTAGCAATCAGTTATGAAAAAAATGGCTAGAGCAAGCCTTGAGCTGTGAATATTTGAGCTTACCACAAAAAATGTAATTTGATACCACTGAAAATCACTTTGTAAAATACTCAGACACATCACATTTCAGATTATATGATTAAATGATTAAATCCACAATTGATATCAAAATTTTGTATTGTGTGCAAAAAGCACTCTCAACTTGCACGTAATATACATTACATAGAAAGTATGTAAGGTGTACATGTATATAGGAAATGAAGACTTACTGGATAATGTAAAAGTAATGCAGAAAAAAATGCACATATTTTGATTTTGCGTCAGTATAATTAATGCTGGACATCAATAAATTGCTAAATATTTTAGTTCTTGAGGTTGTTATGGGGCTTTTTATATGCGACAAAACAAAACATCTCATTGCACCCATGGTATTACACGCTTTATTCCGTCAGAGTACAAAATGTATGATAACGGATAAAAGCGTGTAATCCAATGGTGCACTGAGCCTGTTTCGTCTAATATAATAGCCATTCTGGGCCTAAGGTATCATCAAATTTTGGGATTTTTTTTCTAGGAAATCATGAATAGATAATGGTTTGGAGCTACAGTCGGATTAACAATTTGTTGGACAAAAGCGAACACACACAAATGCGGACTGCTTGAGGCAGGCGGAACATCGCACCTCGTTTCGCGATGAGTAATTGGTTCGAAGAATGCGCCGAACCTCCGCAGAGCTTGTTGTGCTTACATGAGGTGTGCGTATCTCCTGTCCAAGTAATTTTTAATCCCACTGTAGTAGGATGTACATAGACTTTTAAAAGTAAGTTATGTGTGTTGTCCCTGAAGGAGGAGTAGGAGTAGTTGGAGCTTTTACTGTAGTTTGCTCATTGTACTAAAAATGGACACTATGAGCTAGGTTGTCTCAACTCCCATAGCACAGTTCAGTAAATTCCATTCATTGTGTATTTAGAAAGATACACCTTCTTTTGTTGTATGATATATGATGGCCCAGAGTACACAAGGTCATGTTCATGTCAATGCATGTACAAGTACAACCCACTGACCGGTTCTTGGTGGATTGAGCTATTGTAAAAACTATAGTGATTGCTGCGTTTGAGGTTGTATTGCAGGCAGCCTGTTGTCATCTTACGATACGCGCTCAAACCAGGAATTTTTCCTGCATAATTTAGAAACATTTCGAAAAAAATAAAAATGTTGAATGCCGAACGACGAAGATCACAAAAAGTTAACCTTATTCCTATAAGGTGGGATAATTGTGTGATAAATAACAGCACAATATCTCTGGGAATCCACTGTATTCCAAAGATTTATTTACTTAGAAAAAACCAAACTGCAGGTGTTAGATGCCATTACAAACAAACACTCCCTTTTGAGAGATTGTAATGCCACAATGATCATACCGGGCGCAGGAAAAGAAGGAAAACTAAAAGATGTAAGGAATGAATGACATGGTATATCTCATGTCATTTTGATTGGTACTGCATGTCATCAGTCTTGAGATGTACAGTTGGCACACAAAGTATTGGCATGTTTTTCGTCAGTATTGTGTCAAAGTCTGATAATTTAAAATCAACATGAGCTGATTTCCTTTACACCAAGGTTGACTGAACTGAAATATATGCATGTCCCTTCTGAGAAGTGGAATGCCCCAGATACCTATTTTAGCACCCCTAAAAAATTAAAATGGTCTCGACCAGTGACCCCAGGTCCACCCCCTGTCGGACCATTGATCTTTCTCAATTCCGTTTTGGCAAGCCGTCAAGACGGACGGGCATCGCAGCCTGTGGCAGTCAATTTATCTGAGATATTGATACTGGACTGATGTCGTCTCAATACGGGAATTACTCCTTACTATTATACCTAAGCATCTGGATATATTATTGGACTATATATGGATATAAAGCGCTCTACCTGGTCTGGAATTCGGAGACTTTTCAACAAACCGTCGGAGGAGATTTTATGTGTATCCTTTTTGCCGCCGATTGCGGTGCAATGTGATATGTGTTAGCGGGGAAAAAAAAGGTAAACAAAGGCAGGCCTTTGCACGCACATGTTGCAGCTTTGGATGCCTTTGACTATGTTTGAGTTTGTTTAGTTTAGTAGGAACTGCCTACTATCAATAATTTTCTTGGCTGTGTGTATATTATTATTTATATGCTTGTGGTATGATATTTATAAATTATGTCGAAACTGTGTTTGAAAAAATTTCTTTAACCGTTGGTGACTCAGTTACCGAGTTGGTTGATCCCGACGTTGCGTCCCGAGAGTCCTCCACACACGCTTTTTGTATTTTTCTAACAGTTTTGGTGCGCGTAAGCTTGTCCATCTAGCAACTCACGCTCACCTCGTCATGGCGCATAATTGCGTACGCTGCCCGCGTCCATTCATTCATGGGACCCCATCATCTTTGTGCCAACCAAAGGTCGTGCTTCCCGCACCAAGCCGGTTGACGCCTCTTTTGTATCGGGACTGTCGGATGTTCAATGGTCGCCATTGAACACGGGTCGCCCTCGTGTTGCGTCCCGGGAGAAGGGGAGGGCGGGGGTGTCGGGCTCCGGTCCGGGGTTCATCCAAGCAAAACCATGGCTTGCTTTGGTGTTCCCGAAGGTGGGTTAGCTTCGGCTATTCCGCAGCGCGTTAGTGTGGCGGACTCGGGTCTCCTCTATAGCATGCCAACGGCCGCTGGCTCGCAGGGTTTTCTTCAGCCTAGGGTGTTTTCAGGTGCAGGCTAGCGCAGTTTGCTCTGCCAATCCCAGGGGAAGTTGGCGAGGACGGGCGTGCGTTCGTTGTGGTGATGGCGATGGTGATGCCCTGGTAGCCGGAGTTAATCCATCGCCGCTGTTGGCTAGGCATGCGTGGTTCGGTTACGGTGTATTCGAGCGCCCCAACCGCGACCACGGTGGCCGTCACTCGGGATTGTACGGCAAAACCCCGGGCGTTGGCTTCGGGGCCCTGGCGCGACGCCGCAGGGTTGGCTTCGCTCACTGCACCCCCGCGTTGGCTAGCCGGCTAGACATGCAGTTTGCCCTCTCAGCGGGCTCTGCAGGCTTGTACCGGGCCCTTTAGGGCGCTTGGTGGCGAGTGGTGCTCAGCTGGGCTGGCCCGCAATTTGCCCCAGCTGACTCGGTCGCTCAGGCCCTACGCTGGTACGCCTGCTGCGGTTACGGGTGCCGGGTATCTGACACATGTTCACCGCGGCGGGTCAGCTATGGAGGGGTACCCGGTGGGTGCCCTGCCACTGGCGTCCCTGCGGGGCAGCCTTCGTTGACTGCCCCTGCGGGGGACACAGTACCCGCCGCAGCCGACTTCACAGGTTAGGCCTGCGTCCCCGTCCGTGGCTTACCCCCCCCAGTCGTGCTGGACTTCTGGGGCTTGTCAGTCTGGTATGGTCTTTCGACCGGGGCTCCCGCAAGTGGGAGCCCCACGGGCTATAGTAACACCGGCCTCCGCGCGGCGGCCCAACCACAGGCACCAGGTGATGTCCGGGGCTGCTTCGACCCGGCTTTCGGGGGGCTGTCGCGCCGCTGCTGCAGCGGCTCGTCACCTTCTGGGGTGGCGACCATGCTGCGGTGGTACAGCATGGTGGTACGGGCTGGGCAGGGCGGTGTACCCGTCCAATACCCAATGGCTAACGTACCGGATTTGGGGTGTCGTCCCCACGCTCTCTCGGCCTGTACCCTCGTCAGGGTGGGGTTGGGTGCAGTCGAGCCTTGTTGCTCCTGAGGCCCAGCCTATGCCAGTTGGCCTGGTCCCGGCGGGGCGGCACTGGTGCCGCCGCCAAGGTGGCGGGGGGTACTGGCCACCGCCTCCATTGCTTCTGCCGCGCCGTACTCTAGGAATCTTAACGGCCGAACAGACACTCCGACGTCTCGGAGGCCAGCGCAGTGAGAGAGACTCTGACTCGGAGGTGGTGACTCACATGGGTGATATCCTTCGCAGTCGTCTGCGCCCGCGGCAACTTCGGAGCAGGAGGCGGTGGATTCTCTACCGCGCGCACCCCTCACGTGCTGCGTAGGGTGGCTAAAAGTCTTTGGCCTGCTCTTGCGCGCCGGAGCGCGTGCGGAGGAGAGACAGCTCAATCTGGGCTTCCCCATCCTACATTCTGGAACGTGTCCAGGCATTGACGCTCCCAACTGTTGTGGAAGCGTTCCGGGGTGGTTCCTCAGAAAGCCCTCTTCGTACTAGGTGATAAACTTTCGACAGGTCGTGGAGGACTACCGAAGGGGATTTTCAATTCCTGCCTGAGGACTCAGACCATAGATCTTGACCTAGCGGCCAAGTTACCAACGGGCAGGGCTATCCCGAGCATTCTCCCCCTTCTGGGAGATCAGTTGGACCACCTAGACTGGCGGTGACCTTCTGGCATTAGTTCTAGGGCCTTGTTTTTCAGAGGTCTCAATGTCCATGGCGCGTCGCCTCAGCTTTGCGACGTGAGAACGCCTGCTTTCCTTTGCGCACACTGAGCCCGATCTTGCACGGAGGTTTCCCAAAACCAAGCCGGGAGTCACAGGAGGTCCTTCTTCGGAGGCTCTCATTCAGTGATTCCTTGCTTGCCGTCAGCGGGAGCGTTTGTGTTTGTAGAGTTAGGAGCAGACGCTCAGGAGGCTCTAGGCGAACGAGATCTCTAAGGGAGCTCTTCTTCTAGCCCGTGCACGCCAAGCAGGCGAAGCTTGACCACAGGCTCAGCCACCCAAGAAGGCCCGCAGCTCCGGCAACGTCTCTCAGAAGCCCGGGGCCAGGACTTAAGACTCGTTTCCACCTCCCAAAAGCAAGGCGGCTGGGAAGGGGAAGCAGTCTAAGTCATGATGGGCACGGCGGCCGCGTGTCTCTCCCTCGGGTGGGAGCCCTTCCACCTCCAGTGGCGGCCGCTTGTCTTTCTTACGTGCGGGAATGGGTCAGCCATTTCTCCCGCACCTTGGGTGCGGAGTGTGGTGGAACGGGGTATCGAATAGATTTCACCGCGACACCCCCGGCGACTTCCATGCCGAGACCCAGCCCGCTTCCGGGGGAGCCGAAGAACCTAGTTCTTCTGGCGGAGTTCTCGGCCCGTGGCGAAGGGTGCAATTGTCCCCCGTCGACCCCCCCGTGCCCAAGGGGTTTGGGCACGTTTCTTATGGCTCCAAGAAGACCGGGTGATTGGCATCCAATCCTGAACTTGCCTCGGAATCAATTCATCAGGCCGAAAAAGTTCAGGATGGAAACCCTCACGTCGATCCTGCGCTGTACTTTGAAGGGGAGCTGGGCCTCTTCTCTGGACGAAAGACGCCTACTACATGTCCCAGTCGCCACAACAGACCGTCGCTGGCTTAGATTTCAAACCAGAGGCCAGTCTACGAGATGGACATGTCTCCCCTTCGGACTATCCACCTATCCCAGGGTCTTCACATTGTGACCCGAGAAGGTGGTGCCTTTCCTCAGGCCAAAACGAGGGGGTCAACCTTGCAGTACATGGACGACTGGATTCATCTACGGGCCGTCGCCCCAGGCGACGTCCGAGATGGTCAGTCGTAGCATTCCAGGTTGGCAGAGGCTGGGCGTTATTGTCAACTTCAACAAATCGAGCTTCCGGGCATTGAAGACCGACGGCCGAGCGGGTGGAGGTTGTCACTCGAACTGCGACCTCCATAGCCAAACTCAATCAGGCCACCGCTCGAGACTGGCTTCACTTTCTCGGTCTGCTGGCCAGTCTCGTCAATCTTGTCCCGTACTGTCGCTTCCACATGAGGATGCTTCAATGCACCTCGGACGACCAATTACAGGCCGATCAAGCACGCAGACTCCCGTCTGATCCCGTAAACACGGAGATCCGGGAGCACCTGCATGGTGGTCTCACCGCCCCAACCTGAATCGGGAATTCATTCCCCGCGCCTCCTTGTCGCGCTTGTTAGTATATCACGACGGACGAGTCGAGTAGGTTGGGGAGGGTCTACCCTAGACCTCAGTACCTCGGGACGTGGGGCACCGGACCGAAGGCATGCGCCATGTCAATAGCCTCGAATTGTGGGCCAGTAGGAAACGATCTCATAGCCCAATTCGAGGCGATGGTGACCGACTCCAGTGTCCTGGTACAGACGGCCAAACTCCACCGTGGTGGCCTACATCAAACAACAGGGCGGGACTCGGTCCCGGTCCCTGGGTCTCGACGCCATGCGTATCATAGCGTGGTGGTTCGAGACCGGGCCATCACGCTCTCCGCAGTCCACATTCCGGGGGCCGTCCAATTTCCTAGCCGAGACATCGGCTCGTGGCAGGATGACGGCCCCGGAATGGATACTGAACCAGATGTCGTTCAGAGGATCTCCGAGAGGGTGTACACCCCGCAGATCGATCTGTTCGCCTCACCCACAGTTGAGTCACCAGCTCCCTCGGTATTGCACCCGGACTCACGACCAGGGTGCGTACGCAGTCAACGCTCCTACGATCCTACACAAGTAGGTGTTCGAAAATTGGGCGGGGATGAGGAGTGCCGTGTGATCTCAGCTACCTTTTGGCCGAAGCACCTGTGGTTTCGGCCAATTGTGGATCGTTGGCGGCTCCGCCGCTGAGTTTACCGATCGGTCCGGGGATCTAATATCATTCCGGATGGGGGAGCGCCATCTGTCGGCTGGAACATCTTAGGTTGACTGCATGGCCATTATCCGGCACGATTGGCGAGATGCGGTCTTTTCAACAGAGGGCTGCCTCGATCATATCAGCGGGAAGAAAGAATTACCCTGGACGCTTACAGTAACGCCTGTGCCCTACTTTCGCTGGTGTGAGCGAAGAGAAAAAGAGCCGAAGTCTTCAGAACGAGCCATCGGTAGCAGAGGTCGATGACTTCCTTAACGAGCGCTTTGCTAGCGGACTGATGTTCAACAGTCGGAAAACTACAAAGTATGCTATCTAGGGATCCATAGAGGTTTCGCTGATGGATCGAACTAATGACGATGGATGATCCGTCTTATTCTAGAGGGGATGTTCTAACACACGGACCTCCGGCCAAGAAGGTGGTCCCACCCTGGGACCATAATACTCGCTCCTTAGACTATTTAGTGAAGCTGCCATTCGAACCAATGGCAGTCGCGTCACTAAAACATGTCACCATTTAAGACAGCCTTCCTGGTCGCTCTCGCTCAGGGAGCCGATGTTCAGAGATTTAAAAACATTCTTATCTATGCATCGGACTTCTCACGGGACAGGGTTCAAAATTGTTCCTTCGGCCGGATTTTCTGGCCCAAGAACGAGTCATCTCATTCCAGACATCGGGGACAATTTTTACCCCGGAATTGCATCTCACTCTTCGGTGCAGGAAGATCGCCTGTGGTGCCCCGTTCGGGCCCTTGAGGACTATAAACGTAAAAATGAAACCGTCAGGGGCTCGAAGATTCGTTGTTTCTTACACACGCATCCCACCACGGGTATAAGGCGACGATTGCTAGATGAATAAGCGCTGTAATTAATGGCTCCAACGCGGTGATGGGAGCTTCTCAAGGTCGAGCCCATTCCGTGCGTAATACACATAATATTGGGCCTATCACCGCGGCGATCAGCATTGCGAATATTGCGAAGCGATAAGCGAGTGTCGTGGAGGGCCCCCATACCTTTTCGTCGGTTGTTACTACCGAAACGGGAAACTCAACAAGACGAACGTGGCGAGGGCTTTTGTTTTTTTTTTTCTTCCCTGCAGAAGAAACAACACTAAAATCATCGGCATATATAAAAGTCTCCCAACCGGTTGCGGACTGTGAAGCTCACCCCGGAGTATTCGTTGTGAAGGTGAGCATCTTTGCCCCGAATTTTATTGTTATTGCTATTAAGGCCACTTAAAACATGTTATTATGTTAGTGTTCATGTCTCGCCTTTGGCTACATCCTTTTGACCGCACTGAGATATCATGCTCCACCTCTGACTGAGTGAGCCAGTCTGGTGTTGATTGAAATTATTCATTCAACTGGGGTTAATGCATATATTTCAGTCAACATTGGTGTAAAGGAAATCAGCTCAGTGTAATGATTTAGTCAAAAACACATTATGTTTTATAAATCATATAACTGAGGCCTGATTTCCTTTCCAATGTTGACTTCCCGCTTCCAGGCCCGCCCCACAGCATGATATGTGCGTGCGTCCGTAGGGCTCCGAGCCAAAACGGAATTGGGAAAGAGCAATGGTCGACAGGGTGTGACCTGGGGTCACTGGTCGAGACCATTTTATCTTTTAGGGGTGCTAAAATAGGTATTTGGGGCATTCCACTTCTCAGAAGGGAAATGCATATATTTCAGTCAACATTGGAAAGGAAATCAGGCCTCAGTTATATGATTTATAAAACAATGTGTTTTTGACTAATTTTCGAAATATGCATTTTGTTGCCTAGGTCTTGCTCTTTCAGTTAATACCCGTATTATTTTGTTGTACCACACAGTGACCATTGAAAACTCAAAAAAACTGCAACTTTTGGCTATCTCCGCCTTTTGTGCATGCTTTTTTACAAGCAAGGTGTTAATGAAAGAGCAAGACCTAGGTAACAAAATGTATATTTTGAAAATTTCAAAATTACCAGACTTTGGCACAATACTAATTGAAAACATGCCAAGATACTTTTTGCCAACTGTATGTATGATGTATGTCTATGTTTCAAAATATAATCACAATGTGAAGTTCATGAATTCAACCTTTTGTAGTAGACATCATCTACAGTTGGCACAAAAGTATCTCGGCATGTTTTTTGATCAGTATTGTGCCAAAGTCCGATAGTTGTGAAAGTTTTCAAAATATACATTTTTGCTTAGGTCTTACTCTTTTAACACCTGGGCACGCATTGCAGTGTACTGCGACACTAACACGCAGACTGTAATCAATATTGCAAGTAGGCTTACTCGCACATTCAGGCAAAAACCCTCTTTGTGTAAGATCAATACACAGGATTCTTGCAATGTACCACACAGCAACCATTGAAAACTTCATAAAGTGCAACTCTTGGTTTTACATGCTTTTTTAAAAGCGAGGTGTTAATGAAAGAGCAAGACCTAGGTAACAAAATGTATATTTTGAAAATTTCAAAATTATCAGACTTCGGCACAAAGATACTTCTTGTGCCAACTGTATATCAGTTCGCAGTTTTTATATACCCTTTCAGCATTATCTTACTAATGCACTACTCTATCGCAAGTGAAACTTCAAAGATTTAATGTGAAAGATCTTAAATCCCAGTAATGGGCTGCAATTGCATTCAATGTGCAATATGGCATATACTGTTTTTGCTCAATGTGAAGCCATACATACCCTAACGTATCAACTGTTTATTGCCACAAATTAAAAAAGGTAATCAGTCACCCCTGAGAAGTAAATTTAGCCTTACTGTAATGATGAACATGCCATGGCTGATCATTAATTAGGTTCATTCATAGGATTTTGGATATGAACGCTTGTTTATACATGGTCATGTGACGTGTATTGACCAATCGCATACGCCACTACATACAAGGTAAACATAAATGCTTGTTTATGACTGGCACAACAGCCAATCAAGCACTGTTACATCTTGGTATTAGTGTGGTTTGGTATGTCATTGAAACAGTTCCCATAGGATTTTTGTGCTAAAATTGATGTTCTACTGTTTTGCATTCAATTTGGACCAGACTGTCAGAAAATAAAGGTTCAAATTTTCAGACTGCTGCCCGCTTCTTCAAGGGGGAAAATGTTACTACAGGTGAAAATTTGAAATTGCGTCAAATTGTGTTTTAATTTACATTAACATGTTTGTCTCCTTATAATTAGAAGAAGTATATATTTGCCTAGGTTGAACCTTTAGTTAAAGTGCTATAGCCCCATAATGGTTCAAGGTCATCCTGGGGTAAAATTTACCCAATGCTCAGATTTGGTTGAAACTGGTGTCAAGTTGTTTGTATTGTCTCATAGGATCCAAAAATATATTATTTTACAGTGTGTGACATTTGGTTGGCTAATTACATAGCAAAATGTAGCAAGGGTCTACATGGTCTGTGGGGTCACCAAAACTTTCCCTGGATGTTGCAATGGTGATATCACCAAATCAGTTAAAATGCATTTTGTGTTTCAGTATGACAAGAAGAATCATTTGGCACCACTTTCAACAACTTCGGAGCATTTACCCCCAGAGGACCTTGAACCATTATGGGCCATACCGCTTTAACTAAAGGTTTGAACCTAGGCAAATATATACTTTTTCTAATCCATATAAGGAGACAAATGCATCAGTGTACATTAAAACACAATTTGACTCGATTTTAAATTTTTCCCTGTACTAACATTTCCCCCTTGAAGAAGGGGCAGCAGTCCAAAGAACATTTGAACCCCAAATTTTCTATAATGTCTAGGCCCTATGACCCACACGCACAAAATCAATTGGAGCATAAAAATCCTATGGAATACACACCAAACCACAATGATGTATGAGTGATGTATCTGTATTATAGCCATTGTGTGTGCATGGTGCAGTTGAAAGATGTAATTTTGTGGACCATTTGATGTATGCGTCATTATTTATGCCAGGGAAGGAAAATGGAGGAGATGGATGGAATATCAGAAGTCTTCTGAGAAAGAGGGGTTAACAAGAAATATTGTCATGGGAAAGTCAATAAATTTCAGGGGAATTGCAAAATTTGTTGACCCCCCCATAGTAATGACCACTCCCTAAATGTGGTAATTTTCTAAATTGGAGTTGTTATCATTTTCCTTAATTTGTATGTCACAAATTCACCTATGATTTGGTAGTTTGACAAAAGGTTAATGTAAAATTGTGCAAGAGAAAAAGGCACGAATAACTGTAAAGCATCATTCTTTTGGAGTATTAGTAAATGAAGTGTGTGTGTGTTGTGCACTCCATGCTTCTGTACTGAAGTGGTTTTCTGGATGCTTGGATGTTATATGATCAGACCAAATCAATTTTGGAATTGTAGATTCTTAGGATGGATGATTTTGTTGTCTGATGACTACAAGATACATCTCTGTGTGTTTTGGCTCAAATTTAAAGGTCCATGGCCTGATAGCTAAATAGCCTCATATCAGAACCCCAGGTTTTACCAAAGTGGTCAATATTTGGTGTCTGATGAAATCTACTATTTTCTCAATTATGCTGTGAAATATTAAGGCTAATTGATGCTTGGTTTGGATGTTATGAGCAAAATGTTCCCCATTTTGGTCTACCAATATTAATTTTACAAAGTACTCTAAGGGATTTGAAAATCACACTTTGATCTCTCACATCAAAATAAATTGAAATATCTACGTAAAACCTAACAGTTGGGGTTACAGAGTCAGTGTCATCCAATCAAGGTGAAAACTTTATACAATTAAATCGGGTCATCCCCCTTTTAAGTGGAATTATGCTTTTTGTACCACATGTACAAGCTACGTAATGATCATGACTGTCAACTTGATTACTTACTCTAAAGCAAATAAAATATCCACCCATTTATGACCCATTTTGAAAGTTATTGTAAAAGTATTACAATATGATTTTTGCCATGATGCATGCATTGAAAAAAGGTTGCAATAAAAATAACTAGCAGATTCCAGCTAATATGAGACCAACCATTCTCATGCTGGTATCAGGGTATATTAAAAGGCTTATGGCTGGTATTCTGAAAGGAAGTCTTAACTTTAGACCTGGGTTTAAATCAGGGTTAGTCCTACAAGAGTGGACCTTTTTTTCATTTCAAAATACTGTGTAAGTAAAATGTAACGGGGAGAAAATTCCTCATGGATGGGCCGTTGTGTAATTTTCTCATCCATAACAGCACAATTTTAGAGTATGTTGGAAGGAAAAAAGGGTCCATTCATGTAGGACTAACCCTGGTTTAAACCCAGGTCTAAAGTTAGACTCCCTAATCTTAAGCCATCTTGGATGCTACAAATGAATGAATTTATAATCACATTTTTGAAAACATTTCTTATGGTTTTAATTTCTTAACTGTAAAAACACCATGATAGATAACCAAATTATCAGACTGCAGTCAAAATTAGATCATGATCAGACACTTTATTGGTCCCCCGCCAACTTTTGTTGGCGAAGGGGGACTATAGAAATGGTAGCCGTCCGTGCGTGTGTGTGTGTCCCTCACGATATCTTTGGAACTAAGCAAGTGTGGAAGTCCATCTTCGCAATTTTTTTTTTTTTTTTTTTTAAAAAAGGTTGCAATAAAAATAACTAGCAGATTCCAGCTAATATGAGACCAACCATTCTCATGCTGGTATCAGGGTATATTAAAAGGCTTATGGCTGGTATTCTGAAAGGAAGTCTTAACTTTAGACCTGGGTTTAAATCAGGGTTAGTCCTACAAGAGTGGACCTTTTTTTCATTTCAAAATACTGTGTAAGTAAAATGTAACGGGGAGAAAATTCCTCATGGATGGGCCGTTGTGTAATTTTCTCATCCATAACAGCACAATTTTAGAGTATGTTGGAAGGAAAAAAGGGTCCATTCATGTAGGACTAACCCTGGTTTAAACCCAGGTCTAAAGTTAGACTCCCTTTCAGAATACCAGACTATAATTATAGCAAAGAAAATTGGCTAAAGAAGTGTTCCTAAATACTCTGGAGGGGTTGGACAAAATTAAAGCATCAAAAAATTTTATGGGTCTAAAAAGGAGAAGATCAAAAAATTTCAGTCGGTAGTAGAGGGAATAAAAAAAGTTAGGATAGTTTTTGACAAAAACATTTGAAAGCCCATAGAGTAGGAGGTATATCACTTGTTAATAACATGTTATATTAATTATGTCACATGCTGATTTATATTTTGTACTTGTAGCATTTGAAACTGCAATAAATCTCAATATGTTACTGTTACAATAGCTTGCATCAGTGTCTTGAGAGAACTGAACTTTTGTGTAAATTACATACAATATACGTGGGTAGCATTCTGTAATGTTTAGAATATGTTGTGATGATATGGCCATTGCAATGCACCTACCCAAGTCTTGCTATAGGTCCAGTTAAGGGGACATTCTGATGGTCTTCATAACCTCTTAGCTCGGAACTATGGCAGCGGGCCATGTTAGGAGCGTCCGTATCATGGATACATGTGGCCCCGGATCAGCTTTCTCAGTTGAATAAATCCTGACACCACCACAAGCCAATACAGAAGCTTGGAACTCTTCCAACCCCCACCAAAGTATTTTATTTATGATCACTCCCTCAAGAGCTAGATGAACATTTGTGACCTCATCTCAACGACATAAACCAATAATGAAACTTGTCTCGTGTGGCTTTGAAGCCATGACAAGGGTGACAATGGGGCTTGGGGAACATTCAATTTTGGTTTGCTTACATGTCGTCACCCACATCACATACTGTCTTATCTGACGAAATGCCGTTTTCGAGAAAATCGCCATTGAAATTCTACCAGGAGATTTCATGTTTGTACTATGGAATTAAACGTTACAATTTACTTTGTTTTCTTCATAATGCACAATTAAATTCTAAAGTTTAAGTTTTAACCTTGCTGAGTTTTGAAAGTGCAATTTGTATTCTTGATATAAAGCTACAAAGTCATAAGTCTGTATGTGAAATGCAAAAAAAAGTCGTATTTTCACATACAATGCTAATTTCACCATTATATTTCAATGCATTCAGATAGATCTGTATGTGAAACATGTTGTGTTCACGCACGAGGCAGATACGACGCACATAGATCTTTATGTGAAAAGCGTAAACAGCTTGTTTTACAAACAGCGTTAATTACACGACTATTGAAATTACGTGTAAATGAAACATACGACAGTATGTGAAATCGCGATATGCAGTTTTGAGCTTATTGATCAAAATTCTTAATTAATATCTCACTAATTAGGTCACTTTCAAGATTATAACTTTGTGCATGTATAGACCATAACATTATAAGTACATATGCAAAATATCTCAAAAAAGTAAAAATGTCAGATAGACAGTATGTGATGTGGGCGACGATGTGTGTGGCATGAAGAACCAAACTTAAGGGCTTGAGAACATTTTTACTGTGCAAAAGTAGGGTTTTGGGAACTGAATTTTTGACCATCTTTTATCAGTGGCAGACGATAGTTGTGTTGCGGGCGTACTTTTACGTATACGTAGAAGTACTTACATACGTCACCAAATTATAAAGAAATACAAAAGAATTTTATAAAATCCTCTTGGGATTCTCAGTTTTGAGACGAGAAAGGATACTAATTTCAGAACTAATGCCAAACAACATTATTAACAAATTTTATGTGTCCAAATTTTGATTTCATGTGTCAAAATTTAATTATTTAATTATTGAAAAAAATATCACTTATGACGTCATCAATTTCTTAATATCTTTAATTGAAAAAAGATCAAAAATCCACACATAAATGTTGTTGATAATCATTAAAACTCTATGTAGTGAAGAATACAGCTTCAAAACTGTAAAAATAAACTGTCCTGGGGTGAAATGTTAAAACCTTATGTATTTCTTTAAAAAGTTGCATTGCATTGTGGGAAATTATGACGTATGCACGTACTTGTATGTATACGTACTTGTATGCTTTCTTCTGGATTGTTTATAGACTTTGGAAATGTATTTTGGGGAAAATTGAGGTTATAGACCTGACAAAACAAAAAAATCCCAAGTTTTATAAAATATGGTAATAGTTCAGGCTACAGACCATGTGACCTTGTTATATTATATATATATATTTCAACGGTTTTTAGACCAGTTTTGCTGCTGAATCTGAATCCAATGGGTGCCAGACAAAAAACTTGAGCATTTTTGAAGAAATGCAAAAATTCAAAATGGCCACCAAAACATTAATAAACTCATCTATTAATTACTCAAAACTTGTATTTTTTGTGCCTGTGCAGTCAAAACACCCATTGTGACCAATTAAAATATGATTCATTAACCACCTCATTAAGAGACTCAATATGACTGCCAATACAACAAAGCATCTGATATTTATCAATTTTTGACTGTAGAAATGGTATTTTGGTATATACTAATGCTTTAGCAAATAATATGTTAATTGAGACCATGATGAATGGCTTTCATTAATTTGATAATCAAATCAATAAACCATTCAAGATGGCTCCAAAATGGCAAAATGCATTACTTCATATAGCCAAGAGATGCAATGTTTGTGTATATCACTATAACTCAGAGCAGTTAAAGGCTGACTCAGAGATTTCCCGAGAAAGGCGCCCTCATTTTTCAAACATATCATGTTTTTGCTTATTCACAATGCTTGTCCATATACAAATCACTGTGTGAAATAGCTAAGCTCAAATCAAAGTCCTTCATATAGAAAATCACAACTTTGTTATAAAATTCCGGATCTGGAATTTTTGTTGTACACCGTATCCTATGGCACATAATACTGTACATAAATGTGTACTGCATGAAAACGAAAAATCCGATTCATCTCAAACTTTGGAATTGAGCTTTTTTGGTGATTATCTTTAGTTCTAGTTGACTATTTTTAATCATTACACAAAAAATTTATATTTTGAAATCTCTGAATCAGCCTTTAAGATATAACCAAAGTGATTGATATATGCAAGATGGCTTCCTAGATGGGCATCCAATATGGCTGTAAATGTCAGTCAGTAAAGGTCAGTAATTCATTCATGCTGTAGGCTAAAATTTTTTTGTGTGGTTTTTAGTTGGATTTTATTTCGAAATCTCGTGAGAGATTACGTGAGATACCGCTGCGCATGTGTAGTCATAACGTTGCGTGTATGTCTTACAGTAAACGCTATCAGCAAATTTTTGCCAAAATTCACGCCAATTTCGCCATTATGGCAGATCACGATAGCGCGGAGCCTGATATAACAAGTGGCCCACGCAAACCAGAAAGTACACCGAAACAGGTGACAAAATCTGTCGCAAAGCCGGCCAGTAATCAAGCAAAAAATGGATCTCC
The DNA here is from genome assembly GCA_023653785.1 of Ophioderma brevispina. Lineage (NCBI taxonomy): Eukaryota > Metazoa > Echinodermata > Ophiuroidea > Amphilepidida > Ophiodermatidae > Ophioderma > Ophioderma brevispina. The sequence continues at coordinate 32,327 of JAMKCH010083362.1, forward strand.
ATGTGAGACCGTAAAACTCGCCACTGGCGAACGATTGCCGAATTCGGCACCCTCTACCAGTACATCTGAACGCCACACCGCGGCTTGTTCATCGGCAAAATCTAGCACCGCTAGGAAAAAGCAACCCGCTAAAAAGACCGGCGATGAGACAGAACGTCGTCTAAAAACACTAGAGGACGTCATGAAAACTCAATGGAACAGAATAAACTGTTTCAACACAACATCTTAAATATGATGAGCTCACTTGTGCAGTCAACAGATGAAGATGTTGATGATAATATGTCCACTAAAAGTGGAGTCATGGACATGGCAGATACACTATCACAAGATGAAAATCCATCAGGTGAAATGATTGACCACCCAATCAGTGACTCTGATAATGAACAATTCCTAAGGAAGATGGTACAAAATGTGATAGCAACCCTTCCACAAGTTCCAACATGTCCAGTCTAGAAGTAGAAGACAAAGTAGATCTGGGATTTGCTGCACAATTCGCAGTGGAAACTGACGAAGGGGTACCAATCCAAGAAGACATTGCTAATGGATTACGATATGCCACGGCATACAAACTTGAAGAAGCTAAGCTGAAGGAAGCAATGGAAAGACACAAGTGCCCAAGCATACCGATGGTTAATCCACAGATTTGGAATAATATTCCTACTAAGTCGCAAACCCGTGACTTGAAACTCCAGAGGGTTGAAAAACCCTTAGTTAAAGGCTTGATTGCCTTATCCAAGCTAAAGAAAAACTACAAACTGGACCAAGATGCCATTGATGGGTTCATGCTTGTAGCAAATGCTACTTTTGAGTTAAACTGCTTGCGCAGAGAAATGCTGAAGCCAGATATGAACCCACATAGTCGATGGGACATGTCCTTCTATGCTGTTGTTTGTAGTCTCCATCGGGGGGCTAGGGGAAAACCAAGTGTAAATTCATAATTAATTATTAAAATCATAATATGATGCAGGTAGAACCTGAGAAGCGAGCGCTCAGATTCACTTTTATTCTGTCATGTTTGCCATAGAAAATGCCCGCAAGAATTCCCAATTAAATCCTATTGTTGATCTGCTTGACTGCACAAGTACATCAAGATCAAGAAGGAGGAGATCGCTATTATTAGCTAGTTCGATTTATTGTTTGAAAGCATTAGGCCTATATGTTGTAGACTACCGGGTGTGAAGTGTCAATCACTCCACAGTATACCCAACTCAGTACTCGATCACGTTCACCCTGTCACTGACAATTTACATTGTGCATATATGCATATTCAGCATTAACTGCAAATGGTGACTTAGATGCATGCTCTGGGCATGCTCATATAGTAGCCCCGCCCATGCAGTGACTCTCAGTGCATGGGCCAAGGCGCCATCAATTGATTCAACCATACATCGTCAACACAACCCTTGATGGCCCCTGGTGACCTCTTGACTTGCACCCCGTGGCAAACCATTAAAGGTCTGACAGAGTTCGAAAATATTATTTTTTTGTGTAATAACTGCAAACAAAATATAGCAACGAGAACTAAGATATAATAAAATACACAATCGAAATTGAGATGAATCGGATTTTCGTTTTTGATGCCGAAACATTCTGTGTGTATTACGGCCATAGGATTAGTGTAGAAAAAATTCTGGATCCGGGAATTCTAACAAAGTTGTGATTTTCTATAGAAGGAATTCGATTACGTTAGCAATTTCACACAGTGATAGTATAAAAAAATGGACAAAGCTTATGTAATGCAAAAAAAACCCGATTGTTTGGACATTGAGGCCCTCCTCAGGAAATCTCGAGTCGGCCTTAATTGATGGGGATTTTAAAGTGTCATCCGTCATATACAAATTATAATGGACATGCTTTCATTACCATTAAAGGGTATTCATTTACCAATTAACGTGGTAATTCCTTCCATACAATTAAGGTTCATCCTTCCTTTCAATTTAAAGGGTAATTCCTTATTTACCATTAAGGGTCATTCCCTATTTACCATTAAAGGGTCATCCTTTTACAATTTAAAGGTCATTCCTTATTACCAATAAAGGGGTCATCCGTATTACCATTAACGGATTCGTTATTTACCATTAAAGGTTCATTCATCCGTAGCATAAAGGGTGTTCCTTTGTTTATAAAGAAACGGTCATTCGTACCAATTAACGGGGGGTCATTCCTCATATACCACTGTAAGGGTCATTTCTCATTTACCAAGTAAGGGTCATTCCTGATTCCATTAAAGGGTCATCATTCATTGCGACCACTAAAGGGTAGTTCCTTTGTTGATAAAATTAATTAACGGTCATTCATTACCAATGAAGGTCATTCATTCTATACCAATTAAGGGTCATTCTATCATTAACGGGTCATTCCCTTCATTTACCAAGTAAGGGTCATTCCTTATTTCCCAATTCAAGGGTCATTCCTATTTACCCATTAAGGGTAATTCTGTTTACCAATAAAGGGTCATTCATTCATTTGAACTACAGGGTCGTTCCTTTGTTATAAATTGGAATTAAAACGTCATCATGTACCAAGTAAAGGGGTACTTCCCTCATATACCAATTAAAGGCATTCCTTATTTACAATTTAAGGGTCATTCCTTATTACCAATTAACGGGTCAGTGGCCTATTTACCAATTAAAGGGTTCCTCCTTATTTACCATAAAGGGTATCCTTATGTACCACTTAACGGGGGCATCCTTATTACAATTAAAGGGTATCCTTAATTACCAATTAAAGGGTATCTTTATTTACCAATTAAAGTCTAATTAACATTCATAGCAAATAAAGGTCGTTCCTTGTTTATAAATGAAAATTAAAAGGTCATTCATTACCAATTAAAGGGTCATTCCTCATTTACTATATTACCAATTTAAGGTCACTCATTCCAATTAAAGGGTCATTCATCTATTACACTTAAAAGGTCATTTTTTTTTCGTCTTTACAAATTAAAGGGTCTATCCTTCATTACCAATTAAAGGGTCATTCCCATTTGTCTATTAAAGGGTCATTCATTCATGTACAATTAAAGGGTCATTCTTTCATTTACCATGAAAAGGGTCATTCCTCATTCCCAATTAAAGGGTCATCCTTCATGTACCAATTAAACGGTATTCCCCATTTACAATTAAAGGGTCATTCCTTCTTTCTAATGAACGGTATTCCTGCCATTAAAGGGTCTCTATTTACGAATAAAGGGTCATTTCTATTTCTGAGATGTAAAGGGTAAGGTCAGGTTCCACATTACAAATTAAAGGGCCGCATTGTTTACAACAATCAAGCTTAATTATATTGAGTAAAGTGCATGAGGTTCACGCAGGCTTGGCTCAATGAAAGCCCGCCGGTGAAAAAACAACGGACAAAATTTTGACCAATTCAATTTCAATAATAAATTTGGCCTTCCTTTTCATTTGATCTGACAATGTGGACTCAAGGTGAAAAAAATGCGTGGAAAAGTAACTGGTTACTGTTTGGAAATCACGAATGCCCAAATCCAGAGATTGTATCGGCCCCTAGTTTAAGTCGAAATTTTAAATCCGCATGTCAGCTATTCACATGTTGTTTACAAAAATGTTAAAAAAAACAAAATGTTTAATCAACCTAACCTGACAACGTAATAAAAAAAATTTCATATTGTCGTCCAGATCTCGCTTGTACGCGTTAAACCAATGGCAACAACCTACTATGATTTCTGGCTGCGTGCCCTCAATGAAGAAATTTTACAGAGCACAGAAGTTCGCCGGTAAATTTTTACCGAGGTTGTGTTATATGATTTGTCTTTGAAGTGTAGGCATGGTTTTTTCCTTGACATCCTCTTTTCTGTCATCTCAGACTCAGTATAAGTTGACCTGACTGTGCTGCAGTAAGTGGTGTCTGGTTTATAATTGGGAGGCATGGCGGGCCCAGCGTAGGAATAGGGGTGCTCATACATAACAGTGGGAATGATATGGAATCATGTGGCCAAAGCGCAAAGAAACTCAGTGTGTTATTTGCATAGGTGTATGATTCTGTACTGCAAATGCTTGGACGCAAAACGATAAACCGACTAATTTCCACCCGTATTGGTGGTAATCGACAAAGTGTAGCATAGCAAGGAAGGTGGCGGTGCTTACCCAGGGCCGTGGCCTATATAGGCCTAGTCTCAATAATTATCTGGTAACACAGGAGCATTGACAACAACTCCACAATTTACAATAGATTTATCAATGTATGTCATGGTCCAACTGGTTGTGGCAATTAAAATTAAAAAGAAAAGGGTCATGCGTGATACAAAAACTGTAAAGGCACAGGCTAGGCCTGGCCCGGCCTATAGTCAGAAGAACCTTGTCTCAAGTGTCCAATTGTAATGGGCACTTCTACTTCCCACTTCAAGATCGTGCAAAGATCTGATGGGGCATTTTCTATGTGGCGAGGACCTAGCCCTCCGTCCCTCATTTCATTTGGATTGATCTCGAAAAAAGGACAGAGCCTGAGGGTATTTTTTTTAAAATTAGTTGATTACTGATGATGGCATGTTAAATTTTGATATTGCGCCATGACAGTATGGACAAAAAATAGAGACCATATATCTTGCAGGTAAACCAAAACTGGTTAGCCTAGGCCTAAGCATGCCTAGCCAGCCTAGGCTTAGCCTAGGCAGTAGGATGAGCCAGCAGTATTAGTGACTAAGGATTAATCGCACCTAAAAGGTGAGATAATAATGATTACACCTGGTTACTAACATGCTTAACCACATGAATGTGCTGTTAGGTAGCACCTAAGTTATGTCAGGGACAGAAAGGAACTAGCTAGGCATATACTCTGTAAAGTACTAAAAATGTCATGACTGCAACAACTACATGTTACCACAAAGACAATAGAAAATAGCGAATTCTTTGCATTTGCAGTGTTTGCTTTCGGTTCAAGATCCGTTGAGCAGAACAGCAACCCGAGTGAACCGTCATGGATCATGCCCTTCTCGAATTACATTCTGAAAAAAAATATGAAAAGTGGAAAAATAAAATTATTTATAACTGCCAACAATCATGAAATTCCCAGCGCCAGCAACTGTGTTGTGGGCGCCCTGCTAGTATGAGAGAAACGATCGATTTGCACCGCTGTGTTAAGACCCCTGGTTAAGATTACCACCCTGCAAGCACTGGTGGTACAAGGACGGTTTCCGAATTAAAACGTCATTGAAATCGCCCAGCGCTCGATTTTATTTCGTCATTGGTTTCTATTCCAAGAATGATTTGAAAACCTCAGAACCAACATTACTAGGTTTAATGTTAGAAAAACAAGTACATTAAAACAATAAATTCGAGAAACAAAAAATCCAACAAATGGAGGATTATAATAATGTTTGTGAAACTATCGGACTACAAATAATTCAATTTTTAAAAAGGGCGAATTTCCTGTGTGGTTCCCGTAGATTTATAACGCCGTAGGAGTTAATGGTACGAACGAAAAAGGGGACCAAATGAGGGTCGGGATGTTTTAAAACTGTACGACATAGAGATTTCAATAGCTTTACGCGTTAGTCTACAAGAGATTGCTTCGCGCGCGCTTCCGAATCGTCGGTTACCAATAAAACTAGGCACATTTTCTTGAAAAAGAATAAAATGTAATTCCAATTCATTTCCCAATATCAGTGATAGTGGATAACATAGACTTCGACAAACAATGGAGTTAAAGATATTCAATCACGGCCCGGTATGCGGTGTAGCAAAAACATTCATCCTTTATCGTGGGAGGGCAGGGACCATGTTTATTGTAGCGCAGCTGAAGAGATGTCAGCTGTACGCTATCCAATTAGATGAGTCCTTTTGGACAAATATTAACCTCATTCCAAGATCATAAAGATGAGCTTCTAATCGGCGTGTTCAATTTAACTTTGGGACATATTTTTCCTCATTTATTAGAAAAAGGAAGAACATGAAGCAAACATCAGAGAGATGTTGATGGCAGCTTGACTAACAAATATGTGCATAAACCAAAATTCGTAATATTGCTTAAATTCATTTCTATTCAAGTACGCGTTTCAGAGAAAATTTAGTGTCAACAACTTATATTAATGTACACTGGTAGTATTTGAGAGAGGACGGGTAGTGTACTCAACCGCATCGTGGAGGGGGGGAACACTGGCTATACCAATGGCCCCAATACCATACCCCGGCCCATGTAATATCTTAGCTTCAGGTGAGCTGAAGTCTATCCTATCATTGGTCTCTGATAGTGGAAAAGGAATTGAGGGGACATTTTAGATATTTATTAAGAAAATGGGCCAGTTTTATGTGCGGGGAAAGACAGTTATGTGATCGTATATAATTTATTATGAATTTACACTGGGTTTTCCCTACCCCCAGTTGGGGACGGTACAGAGTGTTATAAAGTTGGGGTATTTGGTCCAAGTCCCATGGTCTAAAACAACAAAAACCGTGTACACCTATGGAAGCGCACGGGGGGCAGTTAGTATTCAGATTTGAATATGAGGCGGGAACATGGACTTCCGAAATGCACCTAAACAAGGCTTACCACCGACTAAAAAACATACCCTAAAACATTTTGTGTGTTTGATTCAATAAACATGCTTTTGGTCCGTTTTGTACCGGTAACCAAGTGACAATTGATGTTTTTTTTTTTGTTTTTTTTCGTTGATAATATACTCTTCTTATTCTGGGCTTGCTATGTTGCTTTAATCCAACTTCCATAATTTTGATGATTTGATCTCTGGGCGGACATCACAATTTCAGGGTACGAAAAAAACATACCCTTTTTTCCATATTTGGGTTTGACACCATAATCATGTACGCGCCCGGACATCGCCTGTTGGAAAAAAAAAGAGGACCCATGTTTACGCGTTTTTCTTGTTCCGCATCAGTATCCCTTGGAATGCAAGAGACTTTTACAATGCCTAGACAAAAAGAGGTAATGGCACTTTCAAGAAACTGAACCCGGTCATTTCTTTCCAATGTATTTACTAGGGAAAAGAAAGATGGTGGACATCGTGAGTATAAATCTTTCTAAATTATGAACATTGTATATAGAACTTTAAAATGGATAAATTGAAACAGCTAGGAACTAATTACAAGGACTGCTTCATGGCCTCCTCGGCCTCAGGGATGATACTACTCAGTACCAATTGCAGAGTGTGATAGAATCTTCAAATTTACTTGGAACAATAAAACTGTCTGAGTTTAAGGCTACCAAAGGTCTGCGTTCTGGACCACGCTTGTTTACCAAGATGAATCCCCCCCCCCCCCCTTGCAAACACGAGCAATGGGTCATGTGACCACATCCTACATCGATGACAAGATTGATGGGAAACAAAGGAAAAACAAGAAAAAAAGCTGCCCGGACACTGCCAACTTCTCTGAAAGATTGGGTAATCATCCATCCCGAAAATTGGTGTTATACCAAAAAGGCTTGAATACTTGGGGTTGCCAATAAAATTCCAAGAAAGACCGTGTCATTAAACATAGCAAGGAAACGGGTATTAAAGGTTGTAAATGTTACTCTCTGAAAAATCAAAACACACCATAAAAGTGTTGCCATGAATTGGTAATAGTGCAGTCTACCTGCTGTACAATGGTCGGTGTACTACCGCTCCCCCCCCCATGGAGCAAGATACATTAGGGCTGTAAGGCAAAACTGTGGACATATGCATGATAGATGAAAATTCCAAAGGAGGGGGTGAGGGGTACAGTGGTGATTCGAGAGGTAACAAGGCCTACTAGTTGATGAGTAGAAAACACCAGATATATTAACCTAAATTCAGATGCTTCCGGTCAAGGTTGGGGGGCAAGTGATGGACACACATAGCGGCGGCCGTTGGAATGCTGATGCCGCGTGTATAGCTACGGAAATCGTAATATTACTGAACTATTAGTGCGTTTTTGCCCTGAAGCTTTTGTCGAAATCTGCATGATAACATTGCCAAATTGTCAATGATACATACTACCGCATTAGCTATATTGCCATATTGGGGTCGACGTCCAGGAATGTAAGCACTGGTGGAATGTGTATAGAAAGAAGAATTGAGGTATAGTCGAACTCGTCCAGGTAGTAGCAGGCCGAAGAAAAATCACGAAATTGAGGATTGAAATGAATGGTCGTGATGGTATAAATTTGCATTAGGAATTGCCTACGATTGATTGTTTGCACAGACTTCCATGTCAGTTCCAAGAAATGTATCTGGAACGACCCAGGGGCGGAGGCGGTCGACGCACTATCGCTGGACTGGGGGAGTTTGAATTTCTACGCTTTCCCGCCTTTTTGCATTGATTGGGGAAATGTATTCAAAAATAATACAAGCTGAGTGAGGGTTAATAATAGTACCCAACTGGCCCACACAATCATGTCCCACAAAGGTTGGCTGTTACACCGGGATGATCATACTGCTAGAACACAATATTACAACTCAACCAGTATAGGGACGTGCACCCACATAAAACACAAACTTATTGTGGCTTGCTTGTAGTTGTCAGGAAATAAATTGAAAGCCGGGAATAACCAGAAGCTACAGAGTTTACTGTCGTATGGAGAGACTCATACAACCCATTACTTGTGTACCTCAACAAGGATCAATTTTCTAGAGAAACGACAAATCCAATGCAGACAATGCGATGAAAGTAATAACTTTTTGACATCGCAGTACAAGAAAGGGCTATCAACCTCTCTAAAGTAGCACGCAGTGCCTTTTCGTCATTTGTTGAGCTGAAGGGAGGACATACAGTTGGTTCGCACACACTAATAAACCGGTGCCTAACAGGAGTGTACACCGAAAGACCCCATCCCACGTTATGACTTTATTTGGGAAGTGCAGAGGGTTTTAACTATTGCGTAACTCGATCATGCGGACCCTGGATCCTGCAAACAGATCACATTAAAAATTGTAATGGGGTGCTTAGCCAGTGCCCAGAGATCCCAAACTATACATAATTCTGCCTTGATAGTATAATAAACATTCCTTTAAAAAAGGAAAGGGGCGCCCCAAGGAGTGAGTCTTGTTAGGTTGTTATTGTGGTGGGAAATACTTGTTAAGAAAGACAAAGGTAGACACCAAATCAGATTGAATTCGCGAAGTTGATTGCAACTTTTTAGTAAAAAGTGGTTGAAATACTATAAAAAAAGATAGATATTGAAAATACAAGATATAGATGAACAGTGTAGGGTTGGCGAAAATTGCATTGTATGAACAATCCAACTTAGTAGTTTTATAGGGAAATATAAGGGGACATTCAGGGAAAGCTGTATTTTTGTAGCCAATACAAGGTAAAAGACATTGTTAAGTGTGTACACAATGAAACATACTAAGAAAATACTTGGATGGCTTATAATCTTGTGTTGCCACTTAGAAGAATGGAAATGGTTTTATTTCATCATTTCGGGAGTGGGATTTGTGTATTGAAGGCACTGTTTGGCAGACACAGCTGAGGGGGTGGATTTGAGAGTGCCTTTTGTGTGTAACTGATAGGTTAACATGCACATTTGCCTTGATCGGCCTGACGTCAGAAACAATGAGGGTGTGCCTTTGTAGAACCATAAATGGAGTTTGGTTAATTGATAGCATATTTTCATGAGGTCAATGGACATTGTAAGCTATTTTACAACGTGACTCACAAGATGGTATGAGGTTTTGACCTTATTAACAAATGGGTATCCCTAGGTTGCACCTTTGATTTTAAATCCGCTATTAAAAATTGCATAAAAAAATCAATGTTGAAAGGGTAATAGATAAACAGACAGGTGAGACTTCAATTCATACATAAACTGTTGAATTAAGTAATATGTTGAAGAAATATGGCCTAATGTTGATCAATTTGCGATTTCTGCTGTTTATGCGACTATCGGTGAATTTAAGACCACAAAATCGTATAAAAAAAGAAGGCCTAGTTAAGTTTCACAGGTGAGTGTTAGTTTGAGATGAGCCAAGTGGGCCTATATAAAATAAAATGTGAGCCCATGACTCTTATTAATTAATTTGATACTGAGCGCCTAATTTGCATAAAAATGGTAAAGAAGGGAGCTTTCCTTTTACGCCTATCGGGCATACCGTGCCCCAAAACAATGAATTGCGGTTCTCGCTTTCGTGTTTGCGCGGGAGGTCAAGGGTAGGGTGTTGGTTTTGTTTGGAACAACGCCAGGGTTCAACATTATACAAGGGTGTTTGCAATCACCATTCCCCCAACCCAAACCCACTCCAATCAGTTTCTCATTTCCCAAGTAAAAAAATGGAAAAAAAATAACTTTAAAAAAACCCAATATATTGTAATTATTTTATATAATTGAGTGTATATTGTGTTTTGTGATAATTCCCACTTTTTGTTTTATTATATTGTAAATTCTTATTTTAACCCATAAAACCCTTACTTTTACATTCATTTTAATATTTTTATGTTTTTAATTGTGTAAAAAACATTTTTATTCGTAGTTCTTTTTAATGTATTTGTCATTTTTTTTTCTGTTTAATATTCGGGTTTTTTGTTCACTTATTTGTATGACTTTTGTTGTTAATACTTTTGTCAATTTTGCTCATTTTAAAATGCGTTTTATTGTTTCATTAATTTTGTCGTATGTTGTGCGTAATTTTGATATTTCTTATTTCTTTTAAACTTTATTACTTGACCTAAACGGGTTCGTCTTTATGCTCAAGTTCATTATTTATTATTGCTGTTTTCGTTAATAGTTTTACTAACACGCCATTTCATAGCAAACTCCTGCTTTCATATTTTATCAACGTGTAGTTTTGTGTATTATAGGTGCATTTTTTATTATTTTTTACATTTATTTATTCTTAACTTTGTTATTAGCAATGGAAGTGGATATTAGTTCCGTCCGCCCACCGAATTTTCATGTTTGTCAAAATTTTCCTTATTTGGTTAAAGTCATATTTTGCAAATCTTAAATACAGATCAATACTTTCAGCTTCTCATAAGATCAGGCATGTCCGTTCTGAGCATTTTAACATATTTGTGGCTGAGGGGTTTTACTTAGTGGTTATAATGACATTTTAGATAGCCTCCAATTGCTCCTGATCATACTCTGCGATCGAGCGACATATAACTTGAAAAATTGTTGATTTGTTGAAGGAAATATATGTGAAAATATACAACTGTGTAAAGTCTGGTGTTATAATATGAATTAGTTAGACACATCTTATACCAATACCGTAAACACTGAGATGGAAATTTGAAAAATAATGAATAATGATCTAGTGACCTCTTTTTCGAACAGTCAACCGGCAACTAACAATCCAATTCCATTGGCCTTAATGATTATTGTTTTTAAAAAAAACTAAAAAATTAAAATTGTTATGATTTTTAATTAATTGTAAGTTAATATTGTTTTTATTCAATTCTATGGTTACGTATTTCTTGTTTTATTGTCATTTAGCGTTTCTATTTTTCACTCTTGTTCAATTGTTAATTCTTTTGAATTATTTATTATAATATTGTCTGTGTGTTACCAAAAGTGGGTAAAAAAAAACTTTTTGTCATAACTTTTTATTAATTTAATTTGCGTATATTATTAGTTTTAATAATTTAAGTAATAATTGTTTTTCTTTAAATGTAGTGGGTGATTGGGAGTTAGTGGGGGAGTGGAAAGGGGATGTACACCGTCCCGCCCATTTCAGACAACTATTTTATTAGTGTGCGCCTTTTCATTACCCCGCTGTCATCAAGCCCACAGCGTTTTCCTCGCTCACGCGAACCCCCACTCCTCTTACTCACTAAATTTCTGTATCAGACACGTGACACTTTCTTTTTCTCACCACTATAATTTGTTTTTTGGCCTCATTACCGTACCCCTTCTATCTTAATCTCCTTTAACCAGTCTCCCACTTGCTCCCCAGTCCTTTCGAACAATCCCTCCATACCGTAAGTTTTGCCTCTATCTTCATTCCACAGTACATACTCCCTGCGGGTTCCCGGCCTCAAACCCTCCTCTACCATGTTCACCAGCGTCCCCCCATCTCCCAGAAAATCCAGAAATTCCTTCAGTCTCGATACTCTATCCCTTATATCCCATCACTACTCCTCTTCCTTTACTCTCATTTCTGCACCCCCACTCAAATCCCGCCTCTACTTCCCAAAATCTTTTACCTCTCAAACCTCTCCACTCCTGATCTTCCGACCATCCTAGTCTCGGGGCCGTCCTTACTCCCGCGTTATCCTATCATCCCGATCGCCTCCTTCCCTCTTGTATTACCCTTCGTACTTTAGTACTCATAGCTAGAAGCCTAAGATGATCATTCACCTAATCCTACCGGCTCATCTCCCACACGGCCCTCTTCCCACCCGCAGACCTTTCTCAACCACCCCACTTCCTTCGCCCGATTCGACCAGTTAACTACCCCCCATCTCCTGCTCCATGCAACCACCTTACGTCGCCTTCCTCCTCCACGACTCTCTTGAACGCGCTGACATCCCTCTTGTGTTGGGGGTGCTCCGATCCACCTCCCCCTACCAAGTCACGGTGAAGTTAGTTGTTCCTACCCCCCGTACAATTGTCCTTTTACCCAATCCGTGTCTATGCCGACTTTGGCAGACTTTCCTTCGATTTGGGCGTTTCTGTTTTTAATCTGTTCCATTGTGTAAGCTTTTGAATTTTGTATGTTATAGTGTTAAATTATTTTCTTTGTTTCCGTTCTTAATGTGTCAGTTCATTAATATTAGTTTCATTTTGGCACTTTCCCACCTTGTGGAGTCCATTCCGCTGTGTAGGTGTAAAAAAAGAAAAAAGGGGGAAAAGGGAGAAAAAAAAAGCAAAACAACCGCACATTCTTGCTGGTAACAAACAGCTCAACAAGAACAAAACTAATAACAAACAATGAAAAATCAAAACTTCTGGACCGATTTCGAACCCAGTGACAACGGGGGAAAATAATACATCAGTGTTAGCGCCTTAGCGCTGGGCCACATGGACACTAACTAAATTGAGTGTAATCTGTCAATTGATCAAAGGTGATGGACTACCGCTCGCGGTCACAATTGAATGGACCAATATGGGTGGTACGGGAGGATTCAATCCTAGTGCGGTGGAAAAATATTCTTAAATTTAGCAAGGGCAAAATGGAGAACTTCTTTATTAAATCTATGCCGAAAGAATTAATTTTAGGTCATAGGGTAATACGGCAACTCCTCATATATTTCCCACATATGACCATCCGATGTAAAATATATCGTGTGTAACGTAGAAATCCAAATTGGCTACAGTGGCCTGACGGCGGTCAGGAAGTGTGTTAGTCTGTGTCACGGACTGCGAAATATTATATTAGTTATACCGTTATCTCCGGAAAACGAAGGGGTTCTATGGAGATTGTGCATCGAGGGTCCGTTACTCTGTTTTGGTTTTGAATATGTATCGTAAATGGGTTGAACCTATAGAAACTAGCGAGAAATTGAAGTTGTGTCGGGTACGTCGGTGATCGCAAACACGAAATAGTAAGGCACGAATCGCTAGCGGCCGATCTGTACTTACCGGACCGCCGGGACAGTTTCCAAAGCCAAGCTAATCGGTGCTCCCGTAGGCGCCCTTAAAAAAGGTAACATGCACATTTCCAGATCACTATGATTAAACAATCTCGGCCAGGGAAAATTCGGTGTAGAAGTAACCATGGTCCGATATCATAGTCCGGGAGCAAGGTGCACAAATAGGGCAATGATTCAGTTGACTCTTGACGAAACATTAGTTCACGCTGTTCCGTAGTGTCTAGGGAGCCCCGGCTATGGCTTCCACGGACATATCTGCTGTCAACGGGGGGGGACGAACAGTAAAACTTGAGCCTCCCCTGTAGATGGCGCTTGTGCGTGTTACATATGTAAGCATTTAATTAATCGAACAAGAGACCTGCGGGGACAGGAAACCCAGTTTAAGTGTCAAGAAAACCCTGGACCAGTGACCAAGGACAGTATTTCGAGATGGATCAACATGGTCATGCAGACGTGCCAGGGTAGATGTCACACGCTTCAAACCACTCACTCGCGTGGTGCGACATCTGTGCAGATAACGGGGGGTCCAGTATCGATGTCCTTAAGACAGCGGATGGTCTAATGAAAATACATTCCAAAAAATTAAAAACCACTGAGGCATGAATGGTGGATTATCAAAAAGCAATCTAAAAAGGCAATGAATCACATGTGTATCTGGATGATCAAATTCAGCGTAATGTAAACTCAGCTTAGTAAGAAGACGGCTGTCACCAGGGGGTGAAAAAGCATTCAAAAAGTGTCCGTGCTGGGCGCTGACAGTTTGAATATTGAACGGAATAATTCTCGGTGGGTGCTTGTATACAACATAATGTGAATTCGATACAAACAATCGCCAAAATATCGTTGTTGGATGTTGGGTGTATGGGTTGTTAAATTTTGTCCTACCCCATGGGCCACACACGCGAATGAAATGGACACATCAATCGTTCTTTGCATTTAAAGCAACCGACCTCAAGGAAACATCGTGCACCTAAGCGCGCATTGATTATGAGGAAAAAGAGTATATGATCACAATGATCCAGGTACGCTATTATTACACCTGCCACCTCTAACACATACATAATTTGTCTCACTACCGATTAGTGTAATATGCAAAGCGGCACCCCAGTATGTGGAAGAAGAGGAGGCAGGCAGTGCTTTCTAGTGTGGGATACGTAGGAGTTCTTGTGGTCGGCAAAACAGCGAGACGGTGTATTTCTAAAGATTTACGTAAACGTTTGATCTCTATCTAGATAGAACCTCTTTGATGGCACAACATCCACTTAGTTTGTGTTTATTCACCGCAAAGGTTCAGCCTTCGAGACTTGTGAATTTTATAAACAGACCAAAGTCAATTGAAGTGGAATGTGAAAATGTAAAAGGTGCAGTTCCGTTTAAAAGTGAGTCAGATCAACTGTATTTGGACTAAAGAGACTGAGGAGATTTCCAGAAGAAAGCGCCCCCAATGTTTTTTTGAGAACCGGGTTGTTTGCAATATTACGGTTCTACTTTAACCGTCTTAGTTCATCCGCCTAATCGCCCAACTGACTTTTTCTTCGAAGCCTTTAGGAACAGTTGCCTCTCCTTTCTATGAATGTGTCCAATGTATTTAGATCACACCTGCAGGAATAAGATGAATCCGCGTCTTGTAATAAGATGAGTGATTTGTACGTTCTGGTCGTGCACGACAGAAAGTCAACGATCGGGTTCTAGGGGGACAATTACGATAGTTGGCAAGTTAAAAACCAAGATGCTTGCCCCTAAACCTTAGGACGTTCTTGTGGTCTACAATCGATCCCGGTGCAATTTGAGCGAAATTCGTGTCCTAAAAAAAATCTCATCATGTCACTTAACGTACTAGTATAAGCGGTATTTAAATGTTGACGTTTATTACCATAACAGATGTTGAGTAAGTGACAAATAACAGTGGAAAAGTTTGGCAGGGTAACTTTGCAATGATGTTTCCAAGTTAAAGACTTGTGATACGCTTTTGAAATAACAAACATGATGATGAGGTGTTAACCCAAAAAGGTTGCCATTTAGTTGCAAACAACTAAGAACAAAACAACTGCACTAACAAATAAAGGGTTTATGCCTTGGGAGTTTAAAACGGGTAACAGTCTGTTTGGAGTCCCGTGTGTGTGGCTTTCTTGTATTATAATGAAAGACTGATAAGCGTTCACTCTAACGTTAATCTCTCGCGAGATCGGAATAAAATGAAACGATAAAACAGAATACCTTGAAATTTAAACTACTTAGGTTCTCCATGTAGACAAGGATGTATATATATTCATCTTTCCTGGAGAGCCCAGGCCCGATGGGTGAAAAAAAACCCCCGGCTGCGGCTTGGCCGGGATTCGAACCGGCGACCTTCGTAGTAATGCACGACGCTCTAACGACTGAGCTTATCTAAGGAGGGTCGACTAACCCTACATAACACCTATAGATGAGATATATCGTTTATTCTACCGACCCTGCTTGCTAGCTCAGTAGGTTGAGCGTTCAGTGCATGTAATACGAAGGTCGCATGTTCGAATCCGGGCCAAGCGCAAATGGTGTTTTTTTCAACACCATAGTGCGCTGGCCATCTCCAGGAAAGATTAAAAATAACATCCTTGTCTACCTGGTGAATAAGTAGTTTAACAATTTCAAACACAAAATATAATCGTATATGTTAACTATACAGTTGTATGCTATCCGCTAGAAAAGCGACGGACACCTTTTGAAACTAACAAAGATAGATTGAATCTAGCGTTCTTCTCCTACCGTTGATAGCTCAGTCGGTTAGAGCGTAGTGCATGTAATTACGAAGGTTGCCGGTCGATCCGGCAAGAGACAACTTACTTGTTTGAAGTTTAATCATGAGGTTTAATGAAAGAAAGGAAGAGCGAGAGATAAAAGTGCCCTCCGCCGCTCAACCTTTCTCAAGTTTTATGAAACAAGCAAGTTCTCTATTTTCATTTCTCATTATTGTTAGGTTCTTTCATCAGGATTCTTCTTGCCTTGTAAAATATGAATACACATGCGCAGCGGTTCTCCGATTATCTCCGCTCGTCCTTTTCATAAAATCAAAGCTACAACTTCAAAGGTAAGTTCTCTTATCTTTATACAGTCCAAAAATCCAGTAAGGCTACAACGGTGCAAGAGAATTCAAGTCATCTATAGTTCTGTGATATTTAGTGATTTATATCGATTAGACACTCAAAGATTCCTACCTTTATGGACTAAGAAAAACTTAAAATGAAAATTAAAAAGTGATTTGTATGTGCTTATTGTGGGCCGGCAGTATAGCTGGCCAGGACCACTTAGCAATACGTTGTGCGATGAGGTATATGTGTGTCAAAAAATGGTAAAGGGTTTGTGTGGTCAAAAATGTAAGTTTTTAAATGACCGCAATTGAAAAGTTTAACTTCAAATTGGAACCAAACTTCTGTAATAGGTGCACAATGGGCTCCCCATATGATGATGAGGTCAAAGGCATTTGAAAGGTCAAGGTCATGTGAGGTCAAGTTGAAAAATGGCTCAAAATGTAAAAATGATTATAAATGAAAATTGCAGTTCAAGGAACCAACTTTGTCAAAGGTCATGGGCGGCAACAGCGTATATTCTTTGAATATAGCGAGCGCGAAAAGCGAGCAGCGAAATTCAGTCTTAAATAGAAATCAATTGTTTTCTCTAAGGAAAGTAGACATTTCACATTTTTGTACCAAAGAAAAAGATTCTCAGCTTAATCTTCAGATGGAGAACCTTTTTGATTAGAAAGGTTGGACTCAGCCGCAAACTCAGAATTGTCACATTTTTAGATCACTACTTTGATTAAACAATCTCGGCCAGGAAAATCGGTGTAGAAGTAACCATTGACCGGCGTATTCATAGTCCGGGATCACTGATGCACAATAGGGCAATCGATTCATTGACTCTACGCACATTAGTTTCCACGCTTCTTCCGTTATCGTCTATGGAGGCCCCGGACTAGGCTACCCACCGACTATATTGCTTTCACACCGGACTAACGTAAAACTTGAAGCCTACCCCTGTTAGCTAGTCGCTTGTGCGTGTTTTACATATTTAAGCATTACATTAATCGAACAAGAGACCTGCGGGGACAGGACACCCAGTTTATAAGTTTCAGAAACCCCATGGACCAGTGACCAGTACATATTCGAGATGGATCAACATGTCATGCAACCTGAGGTAGATGTCACCGCTTCAAACCGAACTCCAACTAGAGTGGCTGCGACATCTGGGCGCAGATAAACGGGTGTTCCAGTATCGCTGATCCTTAAGACAGCGGGATGGTCTAAGAAAATACATTCCAAAATACTATATAACCACTTGAGTGCAGGAATGGTGGATTATCCAAGCACTTCTAAAAGGCAATTGAATCCACATGTGTATCTGGACATGCTCACATTCCATCTGTAACTGAACTCAGCTTAGTACCTAATTAAGGATGTTCACCCAAGGGGTGAAACGCATTCAAACCTTCGTCCGTGCTGGGCGCTGACATTTTGAATATTCACGGAATACTTATCAAAAAGTTTGGGTGCTTGTATCAACACATAATGTCCATTCGATCAAACAATCCGCCACAATATCAGTTGTTGGATTTGGTGCTCTTGGTGGTTTAAATTTTGTCCTACCAGGCCACACAACGAATAAAATGACACAATCAGTCGTCTTGATTTAAATACCGCCTCAATGAATACTCTTTTTCACCTAAGCGCGCATTGCCTTTATGAGAAAAAGAGTATCTGAAAGCAAATGAATCCAGGTACACTATTTTTACACTGGCCACCCTCTAACACATACTTACTTTTGTACACTACCGATTAGTGTATAGGCAAGGCGGCACCCACATAATGTGGAAGAAACGGAGGCAGCCATTGCTTCATTGGTTGGTACTCGAGGTTTCCTTTGTGGTCGGCAAAACATCGAGACGTGTATTTCTAAAGATTACGTAACCCGTTTTCCTCTCTATCTATATAGAACCTCTTTGAGTGTCACACATCACTTATAGTTTGTGTTTATCACTCTCAAAGGGTCGCCTTCAGACTTGCAATGTATTTTATAAACAGGCCAAGTGCATTTTGATAGTGGAATTTGAAATGTTAAAAGGTTGCATTTCGTTAAAAGTGATCAGATCTAACTGTATTGGGACTTTAAAAGACATGAGGAGATTTCCAAAAAAGAAGCGCCCCCAATTTTTTTTTCTAACCCTGGTTTTTGTTGCATATTTGAATGCTTTTCCAATTTATTAGATCACACCTGCAGTGAATAAGCTGAATACGCCGTCTTTATGTTAATAAGATGATGATTTAGTACTTTCCTGTCGTGCACGACAGAAAGTCAAAGCACGGTGTTCTTTTGGGACAATTACGATAGTCTGGCAAGTTCAAACCAAGATTTGCTTGTCCAATAAACCTTCGGACGTTCTTGGTGGTCTACAACCGACCTAGTGAATTGTTGAGAGAAATTCGTATCCTAAAAAGATCTCCCCATGTCACTTTAACATACTATTATCAAGCTTTTTATTGTAAAGTTGAACTTTATTACCATAACAGTGTATTAAGTGCACATAATTACTTGGAAAATTTGGAAGGTTAAATTTGCAATATTTTATCCAAGTTAAGACTTTTGTATAAGCTTTTGAAATAACAAACCTGATGATGAGGTGTTAACCCAAAAAGGTTGCCATTTAGTTGCAAACAACTAAGAAAACTGCACTAACAAATAAGGGTATTAATGCCCTTTGGAGTTTCTAACCAGGTTAAACAGTCCTGTTTGAGCAACGTGTGTTTTGGCTTCTTGTATTATAAAAGCCTGAATAAGCTTTCAAACTCACGTTATCTCTCGCGAGATTTCGAAATAAATGAAAGATTAACAGTAACTTTGACCTTTGAAATTTAAACTACTTAGTCTCCAGGTAGAAGGATTATATATTTCTTAATCTTTCCCTGGGATGGCCATAGCGCACGATGGTGTGAAAAAAACCCCTTGTGCGCTTGGCCTGATATTCGACCGGCTGACCTCGTATTACATGCACGACGCTCTAACCGACGTAGCTATCCAATAAGGGTCGAAACCTAACCTAACCTAACCCCTATAGATGAATATCTATCGTTCTTCTACCGACCCTGCTTGATGCTCATCGGTTAGAGCGTCGTGCATGTAATACGAAGTCGCCGGTTCGAATCCTGCCAAGCGCACATGATGGGTTTTTTTCAACCCATCGTGCGCTGGCCATCTCCCGGGAAAGATTAATAAATATCTACATCCTTGTCTACCTGGAGAACTAAGTATTTAATTTCAAAAACAAATATATCGTATATGTTAACTATACATTCTTGATGCTATCCGCTAGAAAGCGAAGGACACTTTTCGAACCTAACCACTATAGATGATATCTATCGTTCTTCTACCACCCTGCTTGAATAGCTCAGTCCGTTAGAGCGTCGTGCATTAACTACGACGGTTGCCGGTTCGAATCCGGCCAGAGAACTTACCTGTTTTGAAGTTTACATCTTGCTTTATGAGAAAGGACAGCGAGAGATACGTGCCCTCCGCCGCTCCCCCCTTTCTCAGTTTTATGAAACAGCAGTTCTCATATTTTCATTTCTCATTCATTGTTAGGTTCTTCATCAGGCTTCCCATTATTGCTGTAAAATATGACTACCATGCGCAGGCGGTATCTCACGTTATCTCTCGCTCGTCCTTTCTCATAAAATCAATATAACTCAACAGGTAAGTTCTCGTTTAATCTTTTCATTATCACTTCCAAAAATTCCCAGTAAGGCTATCTTAAAGGTGCACCGAGAATTCAAGTAATCTATTTTTCTGTGATATTTAGTGATTTTATCTAGATTAGACACTCACAAGATTCCCTACCTTTTATTGACTATATCCGGTAGAAGTTTAGGTCCCACAGCCTGAAGGAATGAAAGGAGTACAGACTTTTTCCTATTGATAGATTTAGTCTTAGGACTAAGGCCATAATTTTTGGAGGGTGTGCAAAATTTGTTACATGCCATCTTTAAAAAACCTCCAATATTGGCGCCACCATGTCCAAAATCACTAATCCATCCCTTAAGTATTTCAGAAGAGACAAATCTTTCCCCCTCGGTACCCGGTGTTTAAGCACGAGAAAGTGTTTGGTAACGGAATTTTTTATCATTACATTGCCACAAAAATCCAATATGGGGCTGTACGCAAAAGTACACTATGCCTCCTCGGACTCATTAAAAGGATCTAATCCTTCCATTATACCTCTTTACGCTACTTGAATACAAGCTGACACCAAAATATTTTCTGCAGGTGTTCAAAATCTGTTTCAACTGATCACACTCTGCAAGTGTTTACATTTAACACTCTAAGATGCATTTCCACCGCATCCGGACACGTCAGTGTTCTGCTCATTTTGCATGTTTATAGGCTTAATTCCAGTGTCTAGATGCATTCTTTACCTCATGAGATACATTTATTTGATTCACTAGAAACCCTTATTTGTCATTTTCTCTGTAATGGACATTTTAAAATTCAAGATGCAGCCAATACATCCGCTTTAAAATAGTAAAACCTACATTATATGGGTTTAATATGTAGTTACATGAACTAATTATTATTATAAAGGTGTAATTAAGGAATGGGATAAGATAGTTTGACCATTTGACATTCTATCTCTGGAATTTCTTGTTTCTTTATCATGCAAAACGTAGATGGGGGCCAATTGTGGCTGCCTTTTACCTTCAAACAGGTAAGTTCTCGTTTAAATCTTTTGCATTATCAACACTTCCAAAAATCCCAGTAAGGCTAATTTAAAAGGTCAAGAGAATTCACTGTCACTCTATAGTTCTGTGATATAGTTATTTTGAGAATCGATTAGACACCAAATAGACTCCCCCTACCTTTTATTTGACTACAAAAATACAATGAAATAAAAGTGATTTGTATGTGCTTATTGTGGGCCGCCATCTATAGCTGGCAGGACCACTTAGCTCCGTTGTGCGTAATGTATGTATATGTGTGTCAAAATTGTTAAGTGTTTGTGTGTGTCAAAATTGTTAAGTTTTTTTTTTAAATTTGACCTCAATTGAAAAGCTTAACTTCAATTGGAACCAACGTTCTTCTGTCATAGGTGCAACAATGGGATCCCTCATTGTTGATTAGGTCACAGGTTCATGTTGAAAGGTCAAAGGTCATGTTGAGGAGGTCAAGTTTGAAAATGGGCCAAATGTCAAATTGTCTAAATTGAAAACTTGAAGTTCAATGGGAACAAAACTTTTGTCAAAGGTCATGGGGCACCCCACAGCTTATATTCTTTTTAATATAGCGAGCGCGAAAGCCGAGAACCGCGAAATTCTAGTCATTTCAATAGAAATCAATTTTGCCTCCTATAGGAAAGTAGAATTTCACAATTTTTGTACAAAGAAACATCTCAGCTATCCTTTCAGATGAGATACATTTTTGATAGAAGTCGTTTGAACCAGCGCTAAAATCAATTTTTCCACATTTTTTGGGACACTGTTTTGAAATCTTCTCCGTTTTAGTATCATGTGATTGTTTTTCATACAAATATCCCAATGTGGATTCCAAGTGGATGCCTGAAACCTAACCAAAACAAGACATAATCTCTAAGACTATATTAGTGGTAGTGATCAGATTTTTCTCAGCTAATTTCATCTTGGATGGCCGCTTACCTGTATCGATTACTTACTCCGATTACTCTAACGATATGTAAACTGATTTGATGGACTAACAGGATGTACACATATTGCATTAACGCTGTTAATTACATTTATCATTATACCCCTCTTAGCTCATGCTATAAGCCAGCTTGGATGCTACAAGAATGAATTTATAATTAAAAAAAAAAAAAACATTTCTTATGGTTTTACTTTGCTTAACTGTAAAAACACCATGATAGATAATCAAATTATCAGACTGGGGCAGTCAAAATTAGATCATGATCAGACCCGGGGATCAGACACCTTTATTGGTATTGGTTGCCATATTGAACTTCATTAATTTTGTGGTTACAGAACTCATCATGGTAATTGGTCACAATGAAGTTGTTAACGAATTATTTTAAAAAGTTTGGCCCTATGTAAATTTAAAATTGGACCCTATTGGAAAGTGACAACCACAATTTGAGCCCACTAACTACCTTGCCTTGATATATAGGGTCCAAACTAACTACCAAAGGTGTTAAGCTTAGATTAGTGGGACATGAGCGGTAATGGTTGACCCAGGTCCGTGCTCTTGCTCTAATACATAGAAAACATAAAAAAAATAAACAAAGTGTTTCCCCATACCAGTTAACCATTCCACCGGTAACAATGAGAGGTGTAAAGTGCCAAAAAGAGATGAAAGAACCAAGGCACCGGGCACAGATGATAGGGGGACAAGGAATCACAAGTGAATTAATCAAACCTCTATATCTACACCAAATATTGAAGACCAGAAGACTTCCAGCCATTATATTGAAGAGATACACGGCAAGGTGAACGCTAATAATTGATGAAAACGAGACCAAGAGAGCAGGCAGACTTCAGAAGTGCGTACTCAACAATGGACATCCTTCATGCCCTGAATCAGTGATTGAGAAGGCAAATGAGTGCAACTTGGAGCTGTGTGTTGGTTACTTTGACTATGAGAAAGCTTTGATTCTGTGAAACATAAAAGACCGCTTCACTGCACTTCGAAAAGTTGGAGTAAATGAGGATTATTGTCCAGCTACTGGTGGATGTCTACACAAATGCCACAACAAAATTCACATTGCAAAAGTCTCAAAATCATGAATGTACAGTTTCCATTATTTAGGATCTTCCGTTTTGGGTTATTTTAGGACAAAGACGAGTAGTCCCTAATTCCAAACCCGGGGCCACTTGTATTCAAAGGTGGTATGATGCTGAACAAGAAAACGCGTTAAAAAGGTCCCTTTTTTCCGACAGGCAATGTACTCGCGTACATACATTGATTAGGGTGTCAAAAACAGCAAAATATGGAAAAAAGGGTATGTTTTTCTAAACCCTGAAATTGTGATGTACATGTTTAGGGTATACAGTACTTAAATTAAGCAGAGATCAAAATCAGCAAAAATATTGTAAAGCAAAGCAAGATAATAAAGGATAAAAGGTATGTTAACGACACAAATCCTTACTTACTTGGTTAGGTTAGAAAACACTCACAAAAATACTTGTTTAGGTAGCAAAAACACAAAAATACTTGTTAAGGGTACGTTTTTTAGTTGGTGGAATACTTGTGTAGGGAGCATTTTGTGAGTCCATATTCACGCATCATATCCACCTTTAAATACAAGTGGCCCCGGGTTCCAAACAATGCTAATTTCACAAAAGGTAACTTTACACCAAATTTTACCACTTAACTGAAACACCCTGGATCTTGCAAACTATACTTTCTGGATTGCTCATGCTAATACCAACAACTTAAAGTGACAGGAGATTTTTTTAGGATATGAATTTCTCTCAAATTTCACTGGATCGGTTGTAGACCACCTACCGAGAACGTTTGGAAGGTTTATTGGACAAACAGGTGCAAAAGAAAACCCCATAACTTGTTTGAACTTGCCTGCTATCGTAATCGTTCCCCATAGAAAACCATGCTTTTGACTTCTGTCATGCACGACAGAAACTACTAAATCATCATCTTATTACATAAAGACGGCGTTTCGGCTTATTCACTTCAGGTGTGATCTAATACATGGCAAGCATTCCAAATATGTAACAAATACTAGTTTCGAGAAAAATTGGGGACGCTTCTTTCTGGAAATCTCCTATGTCTCTTTAACGTCAATTTTGCCCAGATCCATGCATTTTGAAGTTTGGCCCCATGTACAATGACCAATCAAAGTTTGATGACCTTTACCACATTTTCACCCATATTTCGGTAACTATACATCACATATTTGCCAAAGTATATATTTTTTTATTCCTTATGAAGAGATGAATCATTTGAGATCCCTTTCAACTGAATCGAACCACTTTATGACTGATCTATTTAGATCCAAGATGGCCGCCAAACGGGACACATTTTTGAATTTGGTAACATCAAAATTCTTTAGAAAATATCACATAGATCCTAATTCATATTAGAATTTAGTTTAGGGGGTGCATGGTAACCCATGAAATCTGCTAGACTAATGTGGAGAGCTCTGTATGGGATTAAGAGGAAACACTGTAACATTGAAATTGAAAGTTTTGTTGAAATTAGCAGAGGATTCTGACAGTGAGAGCGATTTGGACGTAAGTGAAGATTAATGAGGGGCAAGTTGTTATTTAAAAACATCTATGGCAAGCAAAATATTAACTACAACAATTTTCACAATAAAAATAATAACAGAACAATAAAAAGACACAACTTCCAAATATCTGCATAAACTTTATAGTGCCTGCGTGCATGATATAGACCCAGACGATAAACAAATAACATATTCAGTTTGGCCGCTTGGTAGCGTTATGATGTTGTGGATACAAATGACTCCTCTCCCGAATTCGGCCTTTTGGGGGTCACTATCGCTTTTACTATACTCGATTCATCTGATATGTGACCCCGTATCATTCTTGCGGAGGTGAAAAATTCAATGAGGCGCAGGGACTTCTGTTATAATCATGTTATTGTGAGCATGTTAAGACCTGAAATAAACTATATAGTGTGTTTCCATACATGAATGAAATTGTATTAAGTGCAGGTGAGTGAGTTAAATGACTGGAGTGTCCTCCAAGATAATCCGGTGTGCACGTGCATTTGAATTCTTTCATTTTCCCGGTAGAGCTAGGTTGACCCCTCTCCGACATAATTGAATAGGTCCAAAACTCCAGGGGGGACGAACGTATCAACGCGAATCGACTACAATAGTTTCAACTAGTTTGAGGTTTTGCAGTGCAAGAAAGTTGGGGTTTTTTTACCTAAAAATTGCAACAGAAATTTTTTTGTGTTATCATACTTCTAAATTGTCACAGAATAATCTGTCGAAGATCAAATGGGGGAAAGTTTGTACAACAAAGGTAAAAACAGGTCTAATTGTTTTGAAACCTTATTCATCTGGTCATAGGATTAAAAAAAATGTATATTTTGCCATATCTACGGTCATTAGTTTATCCTTGGGATATGGCCAAAAGGTTGTTTTAGATTTCAGTACATTATGTCGACTTTATATTTTCCCTGTACAAACCTTGCCTCCCTGCAAATGCATGTTCCCCGCTACATTTCGAAGTTTTACAACACCAGAATTGTTTCTGTTGCATTATTTTGAGTTCAAACCATTTTTTTAATTTCTTGCACTGTATGGTTCTAGTACATTTGTGACCCTCATAAATACTGTAATCATTTCATCAACAAAAATAAATGTTTAAATCAAGATGATCTGTGCTCTATGCTCATTTTTCTTGTGTCCAATTTCCAAGGGGTATTTCTGACCTGGGTATTCCCTGATTACCATAACAAAGTTTCCATCACATAAACATTCTTTAACAAAAATACTTCATAATGGAACCCTGTAAGCAATCTACCTACATTTATGGTTTTTGGTCTTGGTTCAGACACACTAAAAGGTAGCGGATTTACAAGTGGGGAGGGTGTATTTTTCGTGTTTTTAAAATACTGGACAACACATGTAGTAGGCAACCGAAGATGAAAAGAATCCAATATATGCCTTGGCGGAGAATATTATGGTTACATATATTGGAACTTGGAACGAAGAGTTCTTCCGATTTCAAGCCTGGGCATGTTTTACAGCAATCATTGTTGTTCCTGGGAAAAAATGATATTATTAAAAACTGTAGCTAAAAAGGCACTATTTTGAAATACTGAACAATACCAAGCAGTCGGTGAAAAGAAGAAACGAATATATGTTTATGCTTTTGCAGAAAATATTGCTTAGTGCATTTCAATAAAGAAACGTGTAGTAACAAAGCAATAGGAAATCTTTGTATTATGTAATAATTGAACATCGCCTCCATCGCATGATTGAGAAATCACTTTCTTTATATACTTTGTATCTACCCTCTCCTGAGAAGTTGCCAAACAAAAGCAAGGCGTGCGTAGTTGCAAAGTAACTATCTCGATGTGGTTGGAAACTTAAACAGATGTAAAGGGGTTAGAACTTATGCGTTTAATTCATTATCTTACTTAAATTTGGAATTGTAAGGTAAGTTTGATTACTTTGTCTAGAAAGCCATTTCATATCACTCCAGTTGTGAATGAACTGCTCCAGCTTCTGGTTGGTTACGGTATATGTGCAAAAACATTAAATGACATGCCACCTCTATAGGGTTCTTTCGTGAAGGTAAATATCTTTGATGTTAGTCTTTTATTGAACACGATATGGGTATATAGTCCAGGCTACAGCTTCATTGATAACCGATATTAGCCTTTTTTATTAGATACAAAATGTTTTCTACGGTTTCTACATCAGTTTCTTTATGCTGACTCTGAATCCGACGGGTGCCAGACGAGAAACCTTAAGCATTGTTGTAGAAACGCAAAAATCAAAATGGCCACCAAATCACAAAATATCATTTGTTGTTCACTCAAAAATGAATGTCGCCATAATGGTGTTCGTTCAATTTTTGTGTTAAAAGCAATTTCTCAATTGATTTTATTACTTTGAAGGGTGAAGATTTAAATGAAAACTTGTTGCCATTTTTTTTCTAGACCTTTAGACCTTCAAATCCAAGATGGCCGCCGTGGATGGAAATATATTATGTAGAATTATATTGGGTTTCTTGGTAGTTACTACTACAACTACCTTCGTTAATTGGTCATAAGGAATAAATATGTCAGTTTTGAGACAAGTTGGAATCTATTCTATGTTTTTTATCTATTTTCGTTCCTTTCAAAATGACTGCCATTTAGTACAAAATGATCGCCATTAACGTTATGTTAATAATAAGATTAAAATGCCAATTATTCACAAATTGCTAAGTAAACCTAGCATCCGAAGCTAGGATACATTACAAAACCACTGGAATGATATATTCTGTGTTTTTCAGGTATACACTGTTCAAAATGGCTGTCATTTACAGAATGGCCGCCATTATTGTTATAATGTTTAATAATTAGGTTAATTTGTCCTATTTCACAAATTGCTAGGTAAACCTATCATTTGAAACTAGAATATATAATAAAACACACTGGAATTAATATTCTATGTTTTTTCAGCTATTACACTTGTCAAAATGGCTGCCATTTGCAAAATGGCCGCCAATTACTGTTATAATGTTTAATAATTAGGTTAAATTGTCCTATTCAAAAAATTGACTAGGTAAACCTAAGAATATATTATAAAAACAACTTGCAAGGACCATACGTTAAATCGCTTCTACAAGCACCGGTGCCTGTATTTGGACGATGTCGAAAAAAGGACAAGAGAGAAAAAAAATGATTAGTGCCCTCTAACTGATAGGTTGGTTTGGGGACACTCTTATTGTGACGGTTATCGCGGGAGAAATACCGAGTATAATTAGGCCACCTGTGTTATACAAGCATTTCTGGAATTCAATGGTATGTTACATGGTTGGTAGTTGCCCTTTCTTGTGCAGGTTACGCGAGATGACCTACATACTGACTTTTATGTATTAGTTAAAGGGTCAGAAGCAGGACATTATCAGAAATAATGTGGCTGGTCAGGCCGTGCGTAAGCCCGTTAGCGCTTGCCAGTCGAGCCCCCGTGAAGGATTAATGTCCTACTTCTTTATTATTTAATTGAATAAACGTCGAGCGAAAAAGAAAGCAAACCTTAAGAATATGTTAAAAGAATGCGTTTTCACATACATTCCATGAATACTTGCTATGATTTAATCATTTTTTTTCACAAATAAAAACACTTTAATGCCCACGTTTGCTTAGATGGTCGTTGTAAAAGTCTAGACTTATTGAACGGATCATTCACAAAGGTGGTAACAAATAATGAGTCGAGATTTTGAGCAAAGGGATAATCGGATTTCAAGGTTCAAAACTGATTGAAATAAGGGCCAATCAATTAAAGCTGGAAAACAGCCTTTATAATGTTACTGCCTCAACGACTTGTATTGAAAGAGCTAGTATTTTGTAAGCACCCCTGCAGCATAGCAGTTCCTATTTATGGAGTGTAACAGTCAGTGGTTGTTTTTGTGACAAATTTGTTCGTTGTCGTCGGTCTTTGATTGGAAGCACGATTTTGTGATGATACTTAATGATAGCAAGTCAAGACACCAAGATGTTTTGTAAAAAGCAAAGGTAAGGTCAGTCGAGTTGACCTGTGTCTTGTTTAATAGAACATCTCTTTTGTAATAAATTGATATATTTAGCATATATTTGCCAAAATCCGCGCTCATTATGGTGGAATCACTTTGACCAGAAACAGTCATTGTTGACACTAACAGATTTTATATTTTGAATACAGTCCTGGTTGCGACATAATGCCACAATCACTAAGTATACTGTGGCATTCAGCGTGACAATGTGGTTATCTCGTTTACTATGTATTCTATTTGAAAAATTATATATTTAGCAATGAGAGATTCCACGCCATTGTTGGTGTCCCTACCTTACTATTACTAAATTTATTCCAGAATATTGACAGTAATCATGTCTCTGGAATTGACCTTTTGACCGTTACAAATACCATTCTATACGCCATACAGAATTTAGTTTTGTAATACGTCCTGCTTGTTACAACACATATGGAGACAGTATCGCGTGGCATTCAGCATGACCAGACTTAAGTTGGTCTCATTTCATCTGTTTTTGATTAACAACAGATGTTATGGATCATGGCAGGTGTCCATAATGCGCTTATAATTTAAATAATCCCCATACACCCTAAGCAATGGCAGACGGTCTTTCTACACCGATTCCTATAGTTTTTCTAGACTGATTTTTTTTTTTTTTTTTTTTTTTTTTTTTTTTTTTTTAAATCTTTAATTTTTGATAATGTGTCAGTTACTGACAACTATCAAAAAACAAAAGGTTTTGATAATGTGGTCAGCTACCACATTATCCAAAAATAAAGGTCGGGCAAAGAACTTTAATTAACAAAAGAAATACAAGGCAATCGATGAATAGAAGAGGGCTAGACGTGTATGCTCAATTAAAACGATTGATAATTGACGTTCTAGGTGAACTGCAAGGGGGTGAAGCCCATTCAAAACCAGTCGTCCGTGCGGGCGCTGACATTTGAATATTGCACGGTAAAAATATTAGTTGGGTGCTTGTATAACACATAATGTCACATTCGCATACAAACCATCCGCCAAAATATCAAGTTGTTGATGTTGGTGCTATGGGGTGCGTAAATTTTGTCCTACCCCATGGCACAAACGAATGAAAGACCACCGTCAGTCGTCTGTGATAAATAAATCAACCGCCTCAATGAATCACATTCTTTTCATAAGCGAGCATTGCCATTTATGAGAAAAAAGGATCTGAGCCACAAGGATCCAGGTGCATATTATTACACCTGGCCACTCGATACCAACATACCATCCCCAATTGGGATCACTACCGATTAGTGTATATGCAAAGCGGCACACACAGTATGTGGAGAAGCGGAGCAGCATTGCTTTCTATTGTTGAGACTCTATGTTTCTTTGTGGTCGGCAAAACAGGCGAGACGATGAATTTCTAAAGATTTAACGTTTTGCCTCTCTATCGTCATTATAGAACCTCTTTGGTTTGCTGTTTACGGTTGTTTTGTGAGCTGCATTGGGACATGGAATTACTGGCGATGTATAATCCGTCGATGTTTAATATATTATCTATTGTATCACTATTAGATAATAAAATCTCAACAAGATGAACAAATAGTCGATCACTTCCTGGGATGAGAGTAGAAAGTAAACGAAGAAGTCTACAAGGCAACTTCATACACGGTGTTAAGGCAACGATCTTAACACAAGCATTAGTCCCGGGGGCCACCCCCCCTAGGCTTGTATTCAAAGGTGGATATGATGAGTGAACATGGCTTTCCCAAAATGCACCCTAAACACGTATTTCACCGACGAAAAAACAAACTAAAACATACCCTAAACAAGATTTTAATTCTGTTTTATAATACCCTCCAACCAAGTACCCAGTGCATTGAAATCGTAAATATACCATCATGATGCTTGCTTTGCTTTAAGTCCCAAGTTCCGATTACAATATTTTGGATGATTTTGATCCGTTAATGGATTTATATAACATGAAAATTTCAAGGTTAAGAAAAAACCCACACCCTTTTTCCCTATTTTGTGTTTTGACAACCCTAAAAGATTTACGCGCGTACATCGCCTAGCGCCTGTTGCAAAAAAAGACACCCTTTTTACGCGTTTTCTTGTGTTCACGCATCATATCCACCTTTGAATACAAGTGCCCCCCCCCCCCCAGGCTATTAGTATGAAGTATTTTCCCCCCCAAACAAATTATGGATCCCCCCTCGCCAGCCCACCCTGCCGCACAGCCACCCCAGTCCTTCCCTGTCTTTTATTTCTATGATTGCTTTTTGTGAGCTTGTTTGGTTAGGACTTCCTTGTTTTTAGTATGGAAAGGAAAGGATTTTATTTTATTTCTTTGAGAAAAAAGACTCTTGCCTGAAAGGGACACATCAGTGATTTGCGAATCAGCAAATAGAAAAAAATCATCAAAAATCAGATTTTAGCATGTACGTAACAAGGACAGGTATCCTAACAATCCCTGCAAAGATAAGACCAGAAGCAACCTAATAAGGAACCAATAATCTGAGATTTTAGTCATACTGTCCGAACGGACACGTATACAAACCACGTAATTGACATGGAGATCGGATCTTGGAACACTTGCCGTTGTCTCCTTTTTATTTCATTCTACAGCTGGAAAAGGTAAACTTATGAGAAGAATTCTACAGAACTTATCCTCACTGTGAAGCTATTCCTGCAAATAATTTGCAAGATATTTTTCAAATCACTGTAGGTCTTCTTTAAAATACTTTAGGAAATGAAAAAAAAACCTAACTTTTATGTGATGAAAACCCCACTACATTCATTAGTATAAAAAAGTCATGTAACAGCGTATAGTGGTTCGTTGAAGCGTATTAATCAGTAGGCCACTTGTTCACTTTGTTGATAAATGTCAATGACCCATCATCATTATATAAAACTGCATACACTTTGCCAGTACATATTTTCAATTCAGTGTATTTTATTATATTTTTGAAAAATTTTTTATTTATTAATCCTCAACAGAACGACTTTATGCCGACTGGCATTGCGTGGCGTGCGTTTTTTGGCGATCGCCTTGTAATTGAAAAAATCTTTGAATCAAATCCCACTCTTAGTACAAAATCGATTTCATTGTTGATTTTAGAGTTAGAGATTGCAATGAAAACACTTCGGAGTTGCCGAGGAAATAGAAAATAGTGTATATCTGTCTTATGAGATAATTCAACTTGTTATTGTCCTGGATCAAATCAAATTTATTTCATCTCAACATCAAAAATACAATATAATTATACATGAAAGCTTTTTGGCTTTTTTAATAGAAAATATACGGTCGGTTTATTATCGTTTGTCTTGTCTGCATGTCCTACCAAGTTATTTATCGGGAGGTTAGTTGTACGACACCTTTGTGCTGTTTTTTTCATTGTTGTTCCTACTTTGTTCATTATGTGTGAGTGCACGTCTGTGTTTCGTCTGTTAATAACTTCAGGACCATTTTCAATTGTATTAGCTCATGCAATCCACAATTATTATTATTTCACTTTACTGCATTTTCTTTATTTTTTGCATTGAGATAATATTAAGTACAGTTCCTGTAGAATTGTATTTTTGATGTTGAGATAAATTGATTTGATTTGCTTTGGATCATGATTCCGGGCAAGAATTTCATACGTGCTGAGTGATGGCTTGACAGCTCTCCTGCTGAGAGAGTGATTATCGCAATACCTTAAGCCGGTAAATGGGATCATGGTGGGATTTAATAACAAAAGACGGCAACCTGATAGGGTCTTTGAAACTTGTATGTTGTAGGTCATTCTCTCTTATGTCCATGCTCTAACAGATATTCGCTGTAGAGTGCCACGTAATGGAATTCTTTGCCCCAGCAATCGGTCCAAACAAATCACAAGGAATTCAAACGTTTCATTGCATAACATGTGTCCTTTGCCCTGTGGTATGTTTAGACCGATTGCTGGGGAAACAAATCCTATTACGCGGCACTCTACAGCGAATTAAGGCCTTGCCTGAAACATCTGTTAGAATACAAAGCTATGCCATTTGATTGTTCGTGGTTCAGGGCAGGGGTTTGCATGAATGAGTTTGCTAAATATTAACTAACGAGCAATTTGGCGTCATATTACACCAGCGAAGTAGTTGCTCATCTGCAGAATATACTAAGTGGGCGCTAGTCAAATATTTCTCTCTTGTCCGGTTAACCGACATCGTCCGAATACAGGTACCGGTGCTTGTAGACGCGATTTTACGGTATTTTCATTGGGACTACCTGCTTGTGATGTGTGTGCTCTGGTATGTGTTTCTCTTAACGGGGTGTTGGGCCCTATTGAGCGCTTTGATATTTGGTTTTAAGTTGGTGGTTCGTTTTTATTGTACAAGTATAAAACTACATGTATTTATTTTATCACTTATTATCATATAATGACAGATAAATTTATTTATATTCATTTTCTTTACTTCAGATTCCGTCTTCATATAGACTTATATTTCATCGAAAAAGTTGCATCAACGAACATGACGAAAGGGATACCTGTACCGCTTTTTTAAACAAGGTGGAATCAAACGATCACACGTCCAGACATCTAAACTTTATACTGTTTTAGTATGAAAGGGCGAAGAGAATTTAAAATCGTTCAGTTGATTTCTTAATTCAAATTATTAATCAAAACAATGAAGATACTCATGACTAGCGGCAGTTGCAACAACCGCAATTTAAATTTGAATAAATTTAAATCACTCCTTCGACGTTTTATGTCCAAAATTCACTTGTAGAATAATTTCACTTGGGTAATATTTGGAGTTGAGTATTACGTTGGGGAAACATTGTTGTGTAATATAAATACAAATGCTTATTTTAAACTAATATGCAACCGTTGAACAGATGATAATGTGAAAGTAATTGGGGAAGTAAATATAGTGCTAGTTTAATACCGAACTACATTGTATAGTGAAAAGCAAGATGAAATTCCCATTGTATAGTATATGGGTATTTGTGTTCATAATAAAATACGTATCAGCCACGAATAGATGTAATGGCAAACATGTTAATATTTCTACTGACCCCGTCCTAATCATCACCATGAAAAAGGGAAAACATGTGTTCGAACCAAATACTACAGCATGGCAAAATGCTTCAAAAACCTTAAACTTCTCTGACTGGTCAAATGTTAAAGGTAACGTAAATATTACAGAACGATCTACAACTGAAACACCAAACACGCTAGAAAATACTAAAGTAAAGATGACGCCCATCTGTAAAAAGGCAAACATTGTAGAAATGATACCGATGGACTGCTTCATTAATGTTCGACTAATACAGGCGAATACTCTGTCTCTTACGATATTGAATTCAAATGAAAGTAGTCTTTTTTCCTATTTGTATATTCAAAGTTCAGAGAAATCAAGAAGCCAGGGTCTCCAAAACTATGTTTTATTTTCCTCGAATTCTGTACCTTGTGAAAGTCTTGTCACATTCACGACATTTGTACTATTCTTGAAGAATATTGATGTGAGGTTAAAACTTAAGGGAGTACACACTTCAATTTGGGATTATCCTGAATCTTATATCAATGAGTCAACATTACGTGATGCCATTCTACCAAGATGTAAAGCTACTGAATATGATATTGTTGAAGAAGGATATCAAGATTACTGGTCATCATACACTGTCTATGACCTGAATTGCCCAAGAGAATGCTCTTGTATTCTTGGTTATAGAAATTGGACAACATTGTGTGAACATTCAAAGAAATCGGTAACCCTCATTATCTATGATCACGATGTTGAAGCCTTAAAATTTACAGATATTGGTGCGACTTATCTGACTAACGACGCTTTGTTTGCATTTGATGACTTAAAACGCTTAGAGATCGACAACAATCCCTTGCTTTCACTGCCCGGTGATGTATTTAATGGTCTTTCTCAATTGCAATGGTTAAACCTGGGAAACAATCGGTTAGCTTCATTTCCTGAAGGTTTATTTATTGGTCTGGTTCAGTTACAGCAGCTATATTTGTCTGGTAATCTACTAACCTCATTGGCTAAGGATGTATTCCACGGTCTCTTCCAATTGCGAGGGTTGAGTTTAGCCATAAATCAGCTTAGATCACTGCCTAAGGATGTATTTTGTGACCTGTCTCAGTTGACGATATTATTTCTAGAAAACAATCAGCTCACTTCTTTACCCAGTGGTATATTTGATGATTTAGAGCTGTTGCAGTTGTTATACCTGTCTTACAATCAACTGAGCTCATTGCCGGAAAATATCTTCAATAGTCTCTCTAGGTTGATGCGTTTATCACTGGGTAACAATAAGATATCCTCATTCTTTACAGATGTATTTAATGGCCTGATTCAGTTAGAGGCGTTAGACCTGTCAAAAAACCACCTCACCCAATTGTCTAAACGTGAATTTGACGGACTATCTGAATTGCAACTGCTTCTGCTTGCCGATAATCACCTGATGTCTTTGCCAGATGATATATTTGATAGTTTAGTTCAGTTGGATATATAATTTTGTCAAACAATCGACTAAAGGTGTTGACTAAAGGTGTGTTTGACAGCCTACCCGTATTGACGCGGTTAATCCTTAACAACAATCAGTTGGCCTCAATGTCTGCAGATGTATTTGACGATCTGGTTCAGTTAGATGTGTTAGATCTATCTTTTAATAAGCTGATTTCACTACCTAAGGGGATATTTGATAGCTTACCTGGATTGCGATCGCTACATCTTGAAAACAATCAACTGAGGTCATTGCCAGATGGCGTATTTGACTATCTACCTCATTTGGAGTCTTTATATCTAGACTTCAATCTGCTGACCACATTGCCCGATTGCGTATTGTATAATCTATCCGAAGTAAAGAAAATAGATCTAGGTAACAATCAACTACTCTCATTACCTGATAATGTATTTAACGGTACGTTTCATTTACTGAGGTTATCACTGAATAAAAATTATCTCACTTCATTACCTGTAGGTATACTTGATGTTCTAACTCAATTACAGTATCTAAATCTGCGTAGCAATTTTCTTACTACACTAGATAAATACCTTTTTGATCGACTAACTCACTTGGAATGGTTAGTTCTATCCAACAATCAACTAACTTCATTGCCTGGTGATGTTTTTCACAAGTTGTCTCGGTTAGAGATTTTATCATTGAGAAGGAATAATCTGACCTCATTGATTGATAATGTATTGCAAATGGGAATATTTGATACGCTAACTCAAATGACGTCACTTTATCTGAACAGCAATAACTTAACATCATTATATAACGGTGTATTTGATTGGCTGATTCAATTACAATTGCTGCACCTGGCCAATAATCAGTTGCTTATAATACAAGAGGGTGTATTTGATGGTATGACTGATCTGCTAATGCTATACCTGAACGAAAATAATTTGATCTCGTTACCACGTGCTGTATTTGATAGACTTTCTAAGTTACATTCCTTATTCCTTAACAATAATAATATAACCTCATTGCATGAGGACATATTTGATGCCCTAAGCCAACTGCAAATTCTATATGTATCTTTTAATTGCCTTATAGCTTTGCCTGGTGGTATATTTGATGGCCTACCTCAGTTGCAACATTTACGCTTATCCAATAACCAGTTGACATCTTTTCCCGAGGATGTGTTTAATGGTCTGGCTCAGTTGGGGTGGTTATACCTGGACAATAATAACATAATCGCATTGCCTGAAAGAGTATTCCATCACGTTTCCCTGTATATACTTTACCTATACGGAAACATGATATATTCACTTCCAACAAAAGCATTTAGTAGATCTTCCGATTTAACTCACCTGTATCTCTCTAAGAACCAATTAGTTTCCCTGCAAGAAACTACATTTAAAAACATGCTTTCTCTGTATGAGTTGGATCTCAGTTACAATTCATTGGTGACACTTCCATACAAGATATTTAGTTCTTTGAATCGGTTAAAGTATTTATTTCTAAATCATAATCAAATGGGCAATTTACCCTATGGTATCTTTAATAATATGACGTCTTTGAATTTTATGGATATGAGCCACAATAACGTGATTGACGTACCTCAAAATGTTTTTCATTCAATGCTTAAATTACGTTTTTTGAATATCTCTAACAACTACGTATCAAAATTGCCCAAGTTCAACTTTCTCGTTTCTTTACAGATACTTGATTTGAGCTACAACAAATTGTCCACTTTGGAACAAGATATATTTAAATCTAACATTAATTTTATTTTTCTTTCTCTGGATAAAAATATGCTAGTTGAGCTCCCTGTCCAAGTTTTTGATGGTTTACCTAATTTGCAAGTCCTGTATTTGGGTGATAACCTTTTGAGTGATATACAACCAGGCACATTCCAAAACCAACGTAATTTGACTACACTAAGTATAGCAAACAACGAAATCACAAATATCTGGATTGATTCATTGTCAGGTTTGTCCAATCTAAAGCACCTTGAAATTCAACAAAACAAAATACAAACCTTACCTGAAGATGGTCTTCATGACTTAAAGCAGCTAAGATTTATCAATTTCTCACATAATGTTATTGTAAACGTTGGAGTGAAAATATTTACCACAACAGATTTAGAAATCTTAGATTTAAGGTTTAATAATCTACTTCTCGTGACAAAATCGTCTTTTACTGGACTAGAGAAATCAATTGTATTAGTAGATGAAAGGGCAACTTGTTGCTTCATTGAAAAGGCATACTGCATATCTAAACATCCTCGACAAGCGTATCTTACTTGTAAAAGAATGTTAGACGGCATAGCGCTACGATTGTCTATGTGGATTTTAGGTCTTTTTACCATTATCCTGAATGGATCCGTGTTTTATCTTCGTTGTATTGATAAACAGTCCAACAGAGTTCAAACACTGCTGATCTCTCATTTGTCGTTGTCAGACTTTCTTATGGGAGTCAACATGGTTTTGTTAGCAGCTGCTGATGCATATTATGGAGATTATTTCCCTTCGTACTCTGATCATTGGAGGAAAGGAGCTATCTGCAAGTTTGCCAGTATACTTTCAGTGCTGTCAAGTGAAGTCTCTGTATTTTTGATTACACTGATCAGTTTTGACAGGTTTCAAGCAATCAGATATGCTTTCAGTAGTCGCCGTCTTAAATCAAAATCGGCCAAGATTTGTATTTTTATGATTTGGTTTATTGGAATACTAATTAGTGTAATTCCAACTCTACTGTCTGGAATATTTTCTGATGTCTATGAAGTTTCTGAAGTTTGTGTGGGTATTCCAATCGTTAGAAGACCTGTTCATTTTCAAAGCAACAATTCAGTGGTAATTCAAGTCAATGAGACATATGTTGGCGATGACATTGTAGTTGACGATGAAGTGTTTGATTTTGTCAAATTCTATAATATAAAACGCAAACTGACATCCGCGTTTTCCAAGTACACCAGCTCCCAAATCATTGATTACCAATCAGCCACATATTTTTCTTTGATAATATTTATTGGGGTCAACCTAACATGTTTTATTCTTATTGCTCTTTTTTACATTCAAATTTTTATAACTGCCAGAAAAACTGCTAAAACGGCAGGAAGGAAACAAGATGAAAAACAAGAAATGCGCATGGCTATGAAGATGTCTGTCATCGTACTGACGGATTTCTGCACTTGGGTACCACTTATATTCGTATGTATTCTGGCACAGTCTGAAGTCATTGTACTCAACCCAGTTACATATGCTTGGACTGTCGCTTTAGTCATTCCTATTAATTCGGCGATTAATCCATTTTTGTACACACTCATGATGATCGTTGAACAGAAAAACAAAACTTAAC
Organism: Ophioderma brevispina; assembly: GCA_023653785.1. Lineage (NCBI taxonomy): Eukaryota > Metazoa > Echinodermata > Ophiuroidea > Amphilepidida > Ophiodermatidae > Ophioderma > Ophioderma brevispina. The sequence goes on from JAMKCH010083362.1 coordinate 70,759, forward strand.
CAGATACGTTTTAATTCGAAATTGTTCATGTTTTAATTAAAGATTAACACCTTAGTACACAAATCGAAGATTCGCTTGAATAAGCGATTTCGATAATTCAGGCACTGCTGCGCTACAATAAGCAACAACAATGTTCATATCCCGATTGACCTCCGTGTCCCATCCCAGAATCCTTGAATTTTATTGTGCTGAGATGGGTCACGGAGGTCAATCGGGATATGAAAAACAATAGTGCCTGAATTATCGAACTCACGTATTGTATATGTCTTTCTTACGTAGTAAGCATTTGCGTATAGTCCACCAACCTTATGCTGAGAATACTATGTGTGAGAAAAAGAGAATCCCAATTACCATGGATTTCAAAAACAAAAACAATAGATCACGTGAGAGCACGTGCGGTCCAGTGGTAAAAGCGCAGGACTCGTGATCATTAGGTTGTGAGTTTGAGCCCCGCCGTGGCCAACGTGTTGTGTCCCTGAGCAAGACACTTTATCTCGCTTGTCTCACTTCACCCATAGTAACCCAAAACTAAACATATTCTTAGCAAATCTGTGAAAAAATTTTAAAGAAGCCGATTTCAACTGATTTTGGTAGGTAAAGGTGTCAACATTTACCAAAAAAAAGTGAGTTATCGTAGGGGGTGGGGAAATTGGTTTTTCGGGAGTCAAAGGTCAATAACAGGGGTCAAATTTTGAAATTGATCCAATCATGTTGAAAAGTATACCAAGTTAATAGTTTAATCATAAGGATTCCAAAAAGGTATAGTTTGTACTATCTGCGGCTGAAAGTTTTGGAGTTATAGCTAAAAACAGCAACAATCAATAAAAACGGTCATTTTCAGTTGTACAGGGGTCAAATTTTAAAGTTACTCCGATTTGGATAAAAACATGGTGCCAATTATTGATGGAGCTCATAGGATTAAAATAAGGAATAGTTTTGACTGTCTTAAATGCCTAGTTCCCAATGTAGGGGGCACCAAAGCTCAACATCCATTGCATTCAATGGGGCTTGACCTTGTTTCCCCCCTACTTCGGTACGTAAGCATTTAAGACACTCAAAACTATTCCTTATTTTTATCCTATGAGCTCCATCTATAATTTGCACCATTTTTTGTCCAAATCGGAGTAATTTTTAAATTTGACCCCTGTAGAACTGAAAATGATCCTTTTTATTGATTTTTGCTGTTTTTAGCCTATAACTCCAAAACTTTCGGCCGCAGATAGTACAAAGTATACCTTTTTGGAATCCTTATGATTAAACCATTAACTTGGTATACTTTTCAACATGATTGGATCAATTTCAAAAATTTGACCCCTGTTATTGACCTTTGACTCCGAAAAAGCAATTTCCCCACCCCTACGATAACTCACTTTTTTTGGTAAATGTTGACTCCCATACTTACCAAAATCAGTTGAAATCAGCTTCTTTAAAAAATTTTCACAGATGAAACTTACTTTAGGGATACTACCAGGTGTAATTGGGGAGCTGTTAGGGGTAGTCATGCTGTGCACCGTTATAACTGGCAGCCGACGTTTCAATATGTGAAAAATGTGATTTATCCTAGTGACAGCGGAATAAATTTAAAGCGCTTTGAGACTTAATTGTATAAAGCGCTATATAAATACGTGTATTTATTTAGATCAAATTATAATGTGAATATTTCAATTATACACAATTTCAGAATAATTTAAGAGAATAACTTAAAGTAGAAATTCAAACGTATTATGTTATTGTGACCAACAGATAGAAGAGAAAGACAACCCAATTGCCTCCCATACTAAAAACATATGGGGATACACCTGGAGATCAGCTGTGAGGATCTGTGTGTATGTACCCCACAACGACATCTGTAAGTCTTGATCTTTCTGAATTCAGATGCCTCTACCCTACCTAATCTGATGAAAACAGCTATCACCGGATTGGAGGAAGGTAGAGAACAAGAAAGAGAAAGAAAACAAATCACAATATTATAATAGTGATTGAACTACATCAGGAAACAGGATACGTATCAGGGGCCAAAATGCTGTGTAAATAGGAATATCTTCAAAAGTGACTTGAAAATAGTTATTGAATGAGCTAAAGCTAAGTGGATACTGTTAACTAGGAAGTTTACTCACATACCCTAAGAACGACGGCATTTGTCCTGTGCTACTCATGTGCAGAGTTAATATGGGAAAGATCAACCCATGCCAAGAAGCTTGATCAGCGTTAAATGCCTCCTGCCGGCTTATCACATGATGCCTCCGTCCAACACCAACGGAAAACTGACATCCTAGCAGGAATTGCTCCATCAGACATCCGTCGTAGCGTAGCGAGCATGCAAGAGCGTAGCTGCCAAGTATCTAATGTGAAGCACCCTATATCTGGACAGATACCTGCAGCCAACCGCCTCAAATCCAGAGAGAGTTTCTTATGCAAAGTCCAACCTCTTGAAACAGTCTCTAAGGAGCTCAAGAGAGTCGTCTTGTGGAAAGAAAGACTTGCCATCAACCAAGTAACACCTATTGGCATTGAACCTGGTGAGCATCTCCCACCTGGAGCTGACTCCTCATGGGCTGAATGGCGATGCCTCAACAGATTGAGAACCAGAATTGGCCGATCTAAGGTTTCCTTGCAGAAGTGGGGCTACCTGGAAGCAGATCAGGACACTACCTGTGGTTGTGAAACAGCACCACAGACAATGGAACATCTCTTGGTCTGCCCGCTGCTGGAGCAACAATGTACAAACAAGGACCTTGCGGAATTCAGTGAAGCAGCCAGACGTTGTACCCATCTCTGGCTGGATCATATTTGAGAACCACAGTGTTTGGACACGATAAGAAGAACTCCATAAATGTGCTGCCGCGTAAGCAAACGATCTATCACCATATATCTTTGTTGATGAGTTGACTAAGTAAAGTTTAATCAGCTGGGAGCAAGAAGGTGATCTCAAGGTTTTCGGTGGTGAATACAGACAGCTGGATGAGCTCAGAGATATAGGCAGGTGACGTGCCGTGGATGGCTTTATAGATGAGAAACAGAATCTTGAAAGCCGCTTTCTGTTTAATTGGAAGTCAATGCAGTTGGTAGAGAGCTGATGCGATATTTTCTCGTCGAGGGATTTTAAGGACAAGTAGCTGCATTTTAACTCGCTGAACGTTGGTCTATTCTCTTTCTGGGAGGCAAAATAGCAAGGAGTGCAGGAATCCAGCATACATGTAACGAAGGCTTCGTCCAATCTGATGGTGCATTTTTCATCAAGGTAATGTCGAAACTGCCCAATTTCCCTTATTGAGAGCCACGCAGCTTTACATAAGTCTAAGATGATACCAAGGTTCTGCGCTTCAGCTGACGGATGAATAACAGAATTGTCAATGATCATCGTCGGTTGAGAGTTGAATGACAATGCTGTGGAATATCAACGCGATAAAACTTAATAATAAAACTCTATTTTGCCGTCAATGGATCAGAGCTGTTTTTTTTAAGGTTCACGGTCTATTCAACAATAATGGTAATCTACTTACCTTCCAAGATATACAACAACCATTGCCATCCAAAGGCAATATTTTCATGGAATTATGTAGTTCTTAACGCCATTCCTACTGATTGGAAGGAAAATACACAGTTTTGATAATGATAACTCAAATATTCTATTTAATAAAATTTAATAAATAATTGTACTACCAAAATGTTTCGATATGAAATGATAAAATCCATTTATGTTGCACCTAAATGCCAGACTTTCTGGATGAGGCGTTTCCCCAGTTACACCTTGAACTGGGAGGATATTTGGATGTCAATACCAACATGTACCAATGAAGCTCGCTTAATCTCTCTCATTTGGAAAATTCTGCATAATATATACCCAACAAAAGAACAAAGTCATGTAAAGAAGAATGGGCAAAGAAGAATCAAATATCTGTGATACGGATATGTGATTTATTACATAAAGCACTTTTTCTTCTCCTGTAAAAATATTAATAAATAATGGGTCAATGTCAATTACATAGTTTCAAACCATTAATCAAAACTTATTACGTTAAGCGTCGAAGGTGTTCTTTTTGGTATCAACAACGTCAGTAAAAGCAATGTTAAATATATTAACCATGTGAAGCAATTGCCAAACTATGTATTACTACCCTAATTTACTTTTTCGCTACCAAACAGAACTCCAGCTTCGTCACTTGAACTAAAACTGTATATCACACTACCGCAAGTCGCATTATGTGTGTTAAAATCGTAATTTTGTTTAAAACTTCGGTAAAATTGTTTGTATACTTGTAATTAGGGGATCTACATTCAATTAAAATAGTAGATTCTATTTCATTATATATTTGTATGTCGATATAATAAAACAATGGTTGGCTGAGAGTAGTCAATCTGTTAAAATGAGAGCGAAAGTATAACATCTCTGTCTTCTTGTCATTTAATATCAGCTTGTTGGATTTACACCATACATCATGTTTCAGTTTTTTATGGCTGCTTCACATCAAACGACTCCGAGGGTGGAAAGTCAGGTAGAGCTGGGTGTCATCAGCATAAGCAACAGATTGAACACCACGGGCAGTGATACTCTTCTGTATAGCGAGGCACTGAACAAGATGAAGTCAATAGGTCCGGTAACAGAGCCCTGTGGGACTCTATCGCCATGAAGCACCTCTGACTGATATACACCTAGGTTTGAAGAGAACCAACTTAATGCTTTTCTAGTTATCCCGTGCCGTTCAGTTAGATGGGTTAGGAGCTGTTTGTATTATATGGTGGCGCTGAAGTCCAGTAACACTAGCACAGCCTCTTTTTGTTTGTCAAAGCAGTCAAGATTCCATTCTGCATCCGTAACAGTGCAGTCTCCGTACTGTGATACTGTGATTTTGAAGAGTTATAGAATATATGTGTGACCTTTTATTGGATATATTATTAGTTTCAGTGGTTACATTTAGTACAGTGGAGAAGTTCATTCATAGTTGATCATTATCATTATTCCGAGGTGAAGTAAATTCCTAAAGGAGTGTATTAAATGGGTATTCCATGGTTTTAAGGGAAAAATTTGAATGATAACATAATGCATATTTTACGTACTTGTTCATACATTTGCAATAGATTAGTTGCAAATATGATGTGTTACAATGCAACACAACATAAGACAGCACAGTTAGCACAGCACAATATTCATTTTAAAGAGCCATTTGACATCTTTATGGAAGGAAATGCAAAGAACCTTTTTTAGTAATTTGAGTACACAATAATTACCATCATGACTAAAGCTTTCTTCTATAGTATGCAGGGAAATGGTATATCCTGGTCGCTGTAAGCTGATGCAAACTTTCTGATCAAATGTAGTTGTGAAATAGCTAACACTTAAGAATTAAAGGGGCAATATCCAGTTTAAAATTACTCCTATTTAATCATTAATAATACAATCAAATTCTTCAAAGTACTTATTGATAACCAAAATTATTAAAAGCCGATCTGTCTTATAAGTTTGGCAGTCCCAAGCGACCAAGGAATAAGAGTGAAAAACCGTGGATAAGCATCCAAGGGCCGATAAGCCCACGGGGAGGCCATACTGGCTTCGGGGCAAGGAGAGTCCACCCAAAGTTGTGGGGGAGCATCTCGACGTGTCGGACGGTGACCTCCGACCAGTGGGTCCTAGTGGTGGTAGGTATCGCCTCGAGTTACCGCCCGCCCGCCTCTGTACCAAGGGGTTCGTCAGATCCCTCTGCCATCGACGCTATGCAAAGGAAGCTCTTTTTCAGGAGATCTCCGCGCTGGTTTGCAAGGGGGCTGTGATGCATCTATCATTTCCGATACAAGGCGGCTTCTATTCCATCTTCTTCCTCACCACCAAGGGGGAATGGAGGTCTAAAGTACATACGGACCGGCGCCTTTGTATGGAGACGCTGGCCGCCGTGCCCAAAGTTCTTCAGAAAGGTTGGCGTGGCGCTATACCTGATTTTCAAGACGCCTACCTATACGTTCTATGCACAGGTCCTTGCAAAAAAGGAGGAGAGGCTTAGCAGTCCTTCCCTTTGGTCTCTCGACGCCTCTCAGAAACTTCACTCGAATAGTCCAGGTGGTGGCCGAATTCCTGAGACGGAAAGGGAAAACCATTTTCGCCTTTACTTAGACGATTGGCTGATTGTAGTCCCTTCATACTAGCTTGGGGTATATTGTACCGTTGGTCCGAGCACTAAGCTTTCTTCTAGTGAATGTAAACAGGTCGGCCTTGACGCCTTTGCAGTCTCTCACTTATTTGGAAATCAGCCTAGATTGAGGATGAAAGCAGTAACAGGCTGTGCCTGGTTAATCCTGGGCAGTCCGTCGGTGTCGGCCCGAACACAGATTTGTCCCCTGGGTCTGCTGGTCAGCCTGATTGGCATCGTCTCGTATTGCAGACTAAAGATGAGATGCTTCCAGCCAGGATGGCACTATCGTCTGCCTCTTCAGATCCAGGTCTTTCGAGATCTATTCTTAGACCGTCAATGTAGGGCGCATCCATTAAATTTGAGGAGTCCAATTCAGTCCACCGCTGCCCTTAATCACCCTGCAAACGGATGCGTCGAAGTCGGGGTAAGACTCACTTCCTCTCTTTCCGGGTCTCGGGCTGCTGGTCTGTGACACAGTCACGCCACCACACAAACGTCTTCGATCTTTAGGCTATCTTTCTAGCCTTAGGTCGGTAGACCCTCCCCCTTGTCAAAAGATGTTGGTGACGTACATCGACAAGGAGGGAAGGGTCAGGAGCCCCAGCCCTTGCAAAGAAGTTCTCCGGCTCCTCAGGTCGCTAGAAGGTGTACTTATGGATTGGGAGAAACGTTTATTGTTTGGAAATGGGAAAGGATAAATCACTACTTATTGTGCCCTAGTCCAACTTATGATCTCGTTTTGAAGTTATGTTTGATGGCCAAAGTATATATACTCAAAATCAAGGAACGTCTCTTTAATGTTTTCTGGGTTGTATGGGGACATTGTTATGATAGAAGAAATAAATGAATATCTGCAATCTATTATTCAGTTTACCATTTTAATAACCACTTTTACCTTTGCACAAAGAAAATTCAAGGTTTGAAAGTAGGGATTGCGTCTTTAATGCTATATTTGTAACTTTTTGCCCCTTTAGATGCCTACTTTGGCGACAATAAGGCAATTCATAGTTGATCAATAACACAATAATTGATGCTCTTTTAATTTTTTCCAGTTGAAAGTCTTCAAAGTCTTTGAACTGGAAAGATTTAAATGTGATATTTAAAAACCAAGGAGTGCGACTTTAATGAAAAATTAAAGGATTACCCCTTTAATGTCTTTTGGGATTGTATTGGGCCACTGTGACAAGTTTATCATGAAAAAAAAAGAATCAATGTCTACCATTTATTATTATGTTAAGCTTTGCACAAAGAAAATTTGAGATTCTAAAGTAAGCGATCGCCCCTTTAATGTAAGTTTTGGAATTTTATTCCATGTCTCGATTTTTTTTAACATCATAGCAATAGAAAAGCAATTTACAGTTGACAAATATTACAAACTGATGCTGTTTTAACTTTGAACTGAAAAAAATCCAATATTATATTTCAAAATCGAGGAGTGCCCCTTTAATGGAAAATTTGGGAACTTTCCACCACTTTTACGAACGAACACATAAGAGATTTGGAATCAGCACCCCAAAATTGACCAAGAACTGTTCTTAAACCTTCTGTGGCTCACTGTGTAGACCCCCTCAAAATTTGCCACCCAACTCCAACTATTCCTGACGTCAATCCACAGTTTTCGGTGGGCCTAGCCAACCACGCCCACCATGCAAGGCAGCATGTGCTGGATGGCCGCCATTAGCTCTCCAGAGCTGACGCCCTTGTAGGTAGATCTTCTTTTTCATTCTACCAGGGTAACCAGCTACCCTGCAAATATTACAAACTGATGCTGTTTTAACTTTGAACTGAAAAAACTCCAATATTATATTTCAAAATCGAGGAGTGCCCCTTTAATGGAAAATTTCTCCAATATTATATTTCAAAATCGAGGAGTGCCCCTTTAATGGAAAATTTAGGAACTTTCCACCACTTTTACGAAAGTACACATAAGAGATTTGGAATCAGCACCCCAAAATTGACCAAGAACTGTTCTTAAACCTTCTGTGGCTCACTGTGTAGACCCCCTCAAAATTTGCCACCCAACTCCAACTATTCCTGACGTCAATCCACAGTTTTCGGTGGGCCTAGCCAACCACGCCCACCATGCAAGGCAGCATGTGCTGGATGGCCGCCATTGACGCCCTTGTAGGTAGATCTTCTTTTTCATTCTACCAGGGTAACCAGCTACCCTCCTCATCAGATTCCTTAGAAACCCGATGGGGTGTCGGTTTAGCCGCCGACGACTCGGCCCTGGGTCAGGTAGTACTGGTTACCAGAATACCAGTAGCAGGCCCTCAAAGGAAACCTGACCTGACATTCGGGTTGACCAAAACGACTTCTTTCGAAAAAAGCGCGTCGATCAGATTTTGCTGCTTTACATTCTAGATGGGTCTGCTAGCTCTGTCCACAAGACCGGATTCTTTGTCTATATAAATTTACATACCTCTAGCACCAATTCATATTTTCTCTGAGCATTGCCTCTTCATAATCACTACATTCTGTCTAATGACGGCGCTGAATATGTAGGGGGGCACATGTGGTGCAGTGGATCAGCGCTAGCCTCATAAGCATTAAGCATAAGGTTGTGGGTTCGATCCCCGTTGTCGCCAATTGTGTTGTGCACTTGGGCAAGGCACTTTTCCTCGCTTGCCTCTCTCCACCCAGGAGTATAAAAGTTTACCGGTGTGGCAGGAGATATAGTCTTCCGGGCTCATAGTCCGGGAACAATGGTGACACTAGGCAATCGATTTCAGTTTAAATCTTCACGCAACATTAGTTTTCAGGCCTTGATTCCGTTGTCGTCTATGAGCCCGGACATGATACCTGTCCACCCTGCCGGAACTATGATACTTTCACACCGCATATGCTGGGAATGCAAACAGACTAGTTGTTCGGGAGTAGTGGCTACCACCCCACAGCAACATTATATGAGGGAGTCTGGCCAAACCGCCAATGACAGAAAGATGGCACTCGCTACGCACACAATTTTGCATATATTCTCAGGCTTTATGCGTGGAACACTTGGTCAGTTAAAACTTTTTGGCGAATTTCTCAAAGTGCGCCGTAAGTACTTGTCTACTAACCTCTTATCCTGAAATATTTGAATTTGTCGATGATTTTTTCGCGCCAAATCAAAACGCATTTTTTTTGAAGAATCTGATGAGCTAGCCTGTTTCAATTTTCTAACTCTAAGAGCTTCAAGCGCTTTCCTTTTTCACATCCATTTGCATTTGCATTCCATCTCGCTTCTTGTCAGCATTCATTTTCATTCTGATGACGAGCCCCCAATTTCTGTTTACGAACGTTCGTGAACGCCAAGGTCGAAATCCCTTTATACACATGGAATCCACAAAATGATCTGACATTTTTATAGTAATAACGCTGATTTATTATGATGGTTATCAAATTGATTTGTTTCAAGAATGTGGGAATGTCTAAACCCAATTACAGTGGCATTATACTTAATCACCCATGGCGTAACCAAGTGTGGTGGGGGGGGGGAGCTGCCCCCTTGTAAGGAATGCTTTGCCCCTGTGATATGACGTGATTTTCCTGCACACACCCAATTACAGTGAAACACAACCTAGGTCTCCTATACTAAATACTACAAATTTTTAATAGGTTATTCTTGCCACCCCTGTACTTCTATGTTACCACCGCCCGTTGCCCCCCCCCCCGAAATTGTTCGCCACTGATTCCACCATAATGTCCCCTCTGGCGTGTAATGGCCCCTCTGCTGGCGTGGCGAACTCAATGTCCAGAATTAAAAATAAGCTGTTGCAGTTCAACGATGATATGTCCCAGCAATTGACCTAGAAACTCCAATAACACATTATATCCCGACATAAATCTATGTAAATCTTCTTCAGAAATTGAGTTTTTGTTCGCAGCAGATCCCTGCCTATATCTTTGTCCAGCAGTTAATTTTGAAAATCTAGAGGGCGCCCACATTTTTCAAAATGTGCCAGTGTCCTCTTTAAGAATTTAAAGAGACCTTGCACATTTTTTGAAACATAGTGCGCCTCTAGATTTTTTCGAAAATTGAATTTTTGCTGTTATAATATACTTAGCCTCACCCTGACATTAGGACGGGCAGTGTAACCTTGAGTTTCCGAGTATCTATTTTGGTTTGTAACTGTGCAATATTTTGATTATTGTCATGTAAATTATAACTTTCTAATCCTAGAAATAACTATTGGCCGATGAAACCCGATGATGGCATCAGATTATGTGAAACTTTTCGTATTTTGGAAGAAAATACTAAAAAACATGATTTTTTGCCCCCAATTTTTTTCATACAGCATAACAAAAGCAATTTAATTTCATTATTTTTCTTTAATGTTTATATTTTTTTTTTAGAAACAAACAAATTTGTCTAGGGACGGTTTGTTTTCATTCTTTTTTTTAAATAGAGCTTACTTTCGAAGATATAAGGAAAATGTCAAAAAAGTGTGATTTTTATACCTTTCTTTTTTTTCCGTTCTTTTCCAAATGTGAGTATATAATGGGAGAATATCTTTAGTTAGAATCCGAAAATGAAAAATTGAGAAAACCGTCCCTAAGAAGATGACCGATTGCTATCGTAGGAACGTTTAACCTTACCTTTTACTTTACTTCGGTTCGGTATTTTTTTAGTTAACTTGTCTGAAAATTTGCCAATTTTGGCGAAAATGAACATTGAGAAATTCCGTGTTTAGTAAAAAAGTGAATTTTACGCCATTTCAAGCTGTCTCTTTCTTAATAACTTACCTTTTAACTTCAAAATTGAGTATGTCTGAGCAAGTGATGAAAAAATACAGCTTTATGCACTATGAATTCAAACCTCTTTTGTCTTCAATACAGAAATCAGAAGAAATGAAATTTCATCGGTCTAAATTAACGGCTTTGTACATTGTGAACATTTTATTTTCGTTTTTCGAGATGCGTTTCGCGCAAAAGTACATTAAAACCCCCGCACGCTTCATTACGCAGCAAACATTCACCACGCGACGCGATGTGGCGCCTTGATTGCGCCGACGGCGTGTAATTTGCTAAAACAAATTCCCGCCGTTAAGACCATGTGGATTCTGTGACTTTAAATGGTCAAATAGCTGTTTAAATCGGAAACAAAAATACAACTCAGGCATTGTATGCATTGATTAACCTGGTTGGTAACGATAGAAACAGGTTGATGTTTATTATGCTGCAAAAATCAGAATTCGTGGAAAAACAAAAGCACTTAAAAACAAATAGCTAGGGTTAGCATGCCCTTAAAGGTCCATGGAAACGGCTGAGCTAGACATTTCTTAATTTCTACATTTTCGTTTACTCAACAGTATCCTGATCTATCGAAACAGATTTTAAAAGTGAACATCGGAAAGTGTTAAATTTCACGGATAAATATACCCAAACTGAAAGGGCCTTCTCCGTTTTCGCGAACGCGTTATCAAGATACTGGAGTTGGATTGACCCCGTTAATGACGACAGAGTAACCAGTTGTAAACAAAGCTCACATCGTGACACAAGCCACCGTGCCGTGCATAACAGCAGAACAATAGGACACGACACGATGCATGACTTCATGACACATCAAAGTTTGCATGACGACGAAAAAACCGTGATCTATAGCTATTATATAATCATTATTTAAACAATTATTTAAATCAATTCAAATTCGAAAATTTACTTAGTGAAACACCTGGGGGCAGGACGAAGTTGGTCTTGTTAGTAGTGACGAACAAACCCCACTCCAGCCTCCTTGTCGGTTTCTTTGCTGGGAACTTGAATAAAGCTATTCATGTTCTGATTCCCTTGTCCGGGCAATGGTCAGGCCGTCGCTGTGCAGGGTCGTTTCAAAACTACAGCGCATTATTATCATAATTTTGAAGGCACCAAATCAAGAAAATTATATGATGGCACGTTTCATGAGAGGCCTACAACACGTCGACGCTATACCGGCGAGAAGTCAACCTTGTACGTATGTCAGAAAACTGGGCCACGCGCACGTCCCTTCCACGATGACATCATGACGCGTATCGCCGTATTTGTTACTCGGACGTCATACGCCGGGTCATAGCGCCAGCAGCGATAATCACTTTCGTTTGGGAATTTCCTTTGAAAGCTTGTCCAAAACGCATGATATTATTGGCCACGTTTTATCAAATATACCGTTCTTTTTCGTCTCAATACTGCTTCAGGCCCATATTTTACATTATACCATGACATACTATGAATGAAACCTTTTTTGGTGGTTTTATGAGTCATGTTTAAAGCATGTCCATGGACCTTTAAGCCCAAATTGGCGCGCTAATGGGTAAACAGAACGAACGATTTTATAATTAATGTCGCCGGTGCCATTAATTCAGCAGACGACGCGGAAATTGCGTGTACCCAAGCAAAATACCACGCCAGCGTTGTTTATCAACAGGCCTGCAGCCTTGTTTGATGATTGGTCTTGGTCGGGACCTTTGTGGTTTTATTATCAATGAGTACGAGTCCTATGATATTCATGTATAAACACAGTTTGAGTAATTTACGGCAAACTTAACAGGTAGCTTACAATTACCTGGATGTATTTAGCTTCTTATAATGTCCCTCTCTGCTTTTGGGTGTTTATTTTTTATGGCTGTAAAATATAGCTCTATTCTTACAATGCCTTGCCATATTTTGCGAGCAATTGAAGAATTCATATTTCCTGAAAATGTGCCATTGCCGCTTTAAAGATGAGAAGGTTCTATAGGTCCTTTGACGATACAGTACATCAGCGCACTAACAAATCAGATTTATCCGCGATCTGTTAGAAATGTCCACCTTTAGGACACAAACTGGAATCCTTGAACTTGAAGTATTTCCTATGGCAATCTTCCCGTGACGTTATGAAAATCCTGAATCCCCTTAGAAATCGAGTCCCACACCCCCTTGATGTCGTGCCCGTTTTTCGTATATGCTGCCCTCTTTGTTTACAGGTCATTCCCGAAGACCTGTAGTAAAGATAGTTGTGATTGGATTAAAGTTATCATCCGATACAATTCAACCAATCGTGTTTTCATTTAAAGTGCCATGCTCTGCCGTGAATATAATAACCAGTGATAATAACAACAAATCATGTTTCGTCTTGAGATTGGGATGTTCAATTGTGAAGTTCGACTAAGTGACCATAAGGTCTGTATATTACTCTGACTACAAAATTGCTTAAGTTCAAATGTGACGATGGACTCCAAAGGAATAAACCTGCTGCGTTTAAAGTTGATATGAAAAATCTGCGCAAACGAAGGCGAAATTTAATCGTTGAGTATATTTAATTCACAAGCTGCAGAAATTTGGCCAACTTAGACTCTAGCAGATACTGTATAGCCGTTGCTACAGCTGGGTTAAAATTTTCCTTTGGACAGGAGTACGTCCACCTCATGTAAGCGTAACATACGGCGCGGCGCATACTTTGACCACTTTCACGTCGCGAAACGATGTCGAGGTGATATTTCCTCACTCCCATCTACGGCAGTCCGGTAATACGTACTCCTGTTTCTAACATTGAAAAAAAACAGTTGGCGGTAAATTGAAGAAACCAGCGTTGAAAATTCTCATCGCGCCGTACTATTTAGATAATATCTTTCGCAGTCTGTGACCAGACCTAACAACTGTGGGAATACGGACCGCTGTAACTCCCGTCCCAGCATTCACACACACACCCATCTACTTTGGAAATGTTGGAATTATGCTAAAAAGTATTCATGAAGAGCGCCGCTAATTAATGACATCACTGATGGCCCCTAGCGTCCGATGAAACCAGAAGTTTGCTTGAATTACTCATCACGACTCACAGAAGTTTTTATGAATGAAATGCCGAAAGGTCAATGTTTGTAACCCATTCGCATTCGATAATAATATTTCCAGCATGACGGCTTCCTGATCATCTTAATCACCAACAAAAACAGCCACTCCGTTGCATTTTTTGGTGAAAAATCTATGATTCCATAGAAATTATGAATTTTCACATCTTAAAGGTCCCAGGAAATAGGCAAATAGAATTGATGTGGTTTGTTTCCAGTCTACAAGGAGGGGCGAGAAAGCATTCAATATTTGGGTTAGTGATGTCATCATTAGTGACTATTGATTTTCAGAGAGTAAATAGAAAATTCAGGTGACTAGTGTGAATCTACTTCTATGGCACTGGAAATCAATAGTTTCACTATGACTGTCACTGGTATGTATTCTTTTTTTGTGGCCCTGGTTATTGGAATGGAATGCCCCTAAGATTTGACAGGGTTTATCATCTCATTTCCTGGTACCTTTAAAACCTGATACGGGATCTATTGTAATTAAAATGTCCAGGTACGAAATGACACTAATAAGATCGGTAAAATACAGCACATGTACTACATGATAGTAATCTTTGCAAGCTGGGTCGGTTGTGTTGCCTGCCCTAAGGCACGCCTGCCCTAAGGCATGGCAGGAAGACACATCTATAGGATCACTTTGTCCACTGTTGATGTCTGTTGATGTCTGTCGTTGTCGTTGTGAAAAAGGGTTATTTGTCTGTAATATCATCATACTTTGATGGATTTAAACCAAACTTGGGTCACAGGTGCAACATGGCATCCCCCATTTGTTGATGAGGTCAAAGGTCACATACCAAGGTCAAAGGTCATGTGAGGTCAAGTTGTAAAATAGGCTGAAAATGTAAAATTGACCTCATTTGAAAAGTTGAACCAAACTTGGTTTATGGAGTTTACATACAGACCCTCATTTGCTTATGAGGTCCAAATTCATGGTCATATATCAAGGTCAAAGGTCATGTTAGGCCTTTCATTCACTAACCGCGATGGCAGGTGACACAAGCGGTCCGAGGACCGATGTATTTTTTGTTTTAGAGTTCGGATGCAATATTCACCTGTGTTTTCCGAGGAAAATTTCAGAATTGCATTTTCCCCATCGTAACCGCCCACGTGACCATCATTGCGCAGTAGCAATGTTTGAATGATTTATAAAATACTGTTTGAAATAATTATAATATTTTCATATATTGGTTTACAAGAAATAAAAATGTACTCATAGTTTTCCTAATTATTTGTTACCCGGTATGAGTGTTTCATGGTAGGCCTTGTATGGAATTACTTTGAAATGCGTAATATATTTGGCATGTGACATGCCCCAAATAATCCTTATCTCAAGTCTAAATAACCTACATCGGAACCTTGACCGCATCCCCTGGGACTGTTGCCAGCTTGCGGCGCCACTACTGAAACATTTGGAACAAGGCCAAGTGGCTGAATTGACTTTGGGGACAACACGCTACAACACAAATATTGTTCCTAACTTACCTCATCGTTAAGGTTGATAACAGCTCCTAACCGCAGTGCCTGTGCCACCTCCTTTATGAATGATCCCTTACTGGCAAAGAAGAAATCGGCGAATTTTTAATTCGACCTTGTCATTTACTCCAATGGTTAAAAAAACAAAAAATGGCGGCCAAACCAGGTGGTCTGACTGTCACGATTGAAGCATGTGACCATACATGTGACGTTCAGTGATGTGTTTGTATTCTCATTCCAACCGGCAATAGATCGGGAAATTGAATATGTGTAAATAATGAACTTCGCCTTCTGGCAGAGGGACTCGTTTCTGATCCATGACCTCCTTCGCCAACCAAAAATAACAGCGAGCCCTTGATCAAATAAACGCTGAAGGACATATGGTTTCCAGATGTTTATGTCCATTTTTCAACAGCAAGCTAATTTTACAACGAAGATAATTGGACAAAAAAATGAATAGTTAGAAGTCTACTCCTCACCCTTGCATCAGTTTTGAAATTTGTGAGTGTCTTTCTATAAGAATTGTTCAGTAACAGAAATTTTGACCCTTGTTACAAACATGCGCATGTCGCCTTCACCCAGTTGCGCATTCGGGTGCAACTCAAGCTATATCTTCATTTTTTGTGTCCGCCTCAACGAATGTTTCATGGATGCACTACTGCAAATTCTGTGTGTCTGTGTGCCCGTCCGTATGACCTCGGTTACCTTTTTAAATGCTCTGTCGGCTAACGCTAATCCCCGTTTACTCACACTTGATATGATTATAGAGTGAGGTGCCGCAATATTTGTTAGCTTTTCGCTGCATTATTTGCATATTCATGAATTTTAATTGGCTTTTTTGCATATTTTCAGACATTTTGGTTAACCCTTTTTTGAAATCCTCTGCTGGCTAAACACTTATCCCGATTACTTAATACTTGGTACGGTGATAGAGTGAGGTGCCAATATATTATGTGTAGCTTTGGCGGCAATTATTTGCAATATGCATTAATATTAACCCTAACAGGACCGTTCGTTTTGCCGCCGACCCCAAATCGCAACGAAAGCCAATCTATTTTATTTTTAACGACCCAGATGCAAAGAGCCAAGCTTGCGTGTTCCCATGCATCTCGGGCGTTTTTACCGGCACAGGAATTAGTATCGTAAAGTCAATAACGTGCCCCAGTTGCAACGAAACACATCGCTCCATTTTCCCGGAAGACGGCCCAGAATGCCACGAAACACATCGCCCATTTTCCCGGAAGACGCCCAAATGCCAACAAACACATCGCGCCATTTACAGGAAAGACTGCCCAGGTGCAAAACGAAAAAAACATCGCGTGAAAATGCAATACAACAGTGTAAATAAATAAATAATAATAACTAAAATAATATCCAACCTGATCCCCTGGGGCCCATGAAAATTGTAAGCTTATAGTCGCCAGTCGTGAGTGGCTCTATTACGCTACGTCCCTAGTCCTGCGTGGCGCTATTATGCTACGTCATGCTCCGGTTTTACACGTCATGAATCCGTTTATGCTAATTACCCCAATAGCTTATCGAAAATGTGGCGCTATCACCATCTGAAATCGATTGTCTATGGGCATTTTGTACAGTGTCAACCCGCTGAATTAAAAGCCTTGCGCCTTCTGCGGGCAAGACGCCCAAATGCAGCGAAAACATCGCATCATTTCCAGCAATACGTCCGAGTGTGCATGCAATCCAAACAACGCATCGCGTCTTCTCCGGAGACGCCCAGAGCAACGAAACCGCATCGGTCATTCTCCGGGAGACCGGCCCAGATGCAACGAAACGCATCCCGGCATTCTCCGGGAAGACGTCCCGAATGCAAGAAAACGCACTGATAGTCCATTTGCGCGAGAAAAAATAGTTGTTGACGCCCAGATGCAACGAACCGCATTTTCCTTCCTTTTTCCGACCGGTACCACTTTTCGTTGGCTTTCCATGCCTCTCGGCCGCGTAGGGTTAATTGCTTACTATTGGCCGGTCAACATGATAACACTTTCCCACAAGGCTGTGTGCAAGTTATCTGGAGTTACGTAAGGCGTATAATGATTAACTTGGTGTAAGGAAGTGGAAGTTGGTTAAAGAGTTCTCGACTGATTAGATGTTGGGCCTATTTCGTGCAAATGACATATGGTAAATGAGCTATTACTATGCAAAATCAGCGTATCGCTATATTTTTGAAATGGTACATTTATATGCAAAAGTCCTTCACTGCATGAAACCCCATTATGGTGCACATCTTTGCCATTTAAATTCCTGATACCTGCGTCTAAGGTATGCAAATGAGCCTAATTAAATATGCGAATTGCGTATCGCTAAAATGGTACAATCGGATATAGGCAAAATTCCTTTCCTACATGAAAAACTACTATCTTGTTTGTGAATCATATGAGGTGGGAAGTTGGGGGGTGGTTGGGGAGTGGGCAGGTGTGGGGTGTTGTGGGGAGGGGGTAAGGGGGTTGTTAGTGGCGAGGGTGGAGTGCGTCGGGGAGGGGTTGGGTGCGTCGGGAGGGGTCGGGTGTTTTGCATCTGGTGGGTCGTGGTGTGTGCGTCGGGCTAAACGGTCGTTCAGGGAAGGTGGGGTGTGTCGGCGAGGGGCGGGTGACCTCATTTGACCTTATGTGACCCATTGGTGACTTGTTGTGTGACCTTGGTGACTTTGGTTACTTTGTGTGAACCTTTGTGCCCCCAGGCACCTAGTTACCCACCTAATGTGACCTTGGTGACCTCATGTGACCGTGGTGACCTCATGTCACTTTGGCCCATTCACAGATCGTGTGCCGGGAGTGGTCGTGGTGGAGGGGTGACCGCAATGTATTTTTTCATATATACAATTCCGGTTACATTTTCCACATGCATGCTGGCTAAACACTATGCCCGATTTAACTTCAAACTTGTCATTTTGTATAACACTCTATCCTCCTCCTCTCCAGGGCCTTGGTTCTTCTAATCATCATTGCCAAACTTCAACATAAGGTCATGTTTTTTAACCGGGGGCACCATAAATGGTGTGGCTTGTGCATTTCCACCCCTAGACAAACTTTTTGTGCATGTATTGTTTTTCAATGCTTTGTAGGACCCGACTTATCTTGGCTTATTTTGACAGCTTAATTATTAAGCTTTAAATATAACAAAAATCAAATGTGTTTTTAATCTCAGCTAATTGCTACAGTTCGTTAAGCCTAATTAGTCCGGGGTGGGGGATGTGGTTAGAGGTAGGATTGTGGTAGAGGGGAGGATAGGAGTATATTACATGAGGGTAAACAGTATTGACTAAAGGCATGCAGTATAATTAATAAGCATTCCTTCTTCTTGTTTCACTTTGCAATTGTGTATAAAGTCCCCTTTTGCTCTTTAACATGGTCAATTAAGCATAATTAATGAAAGGTTTATTACAGATCGACCACTTGTGAACGCGCACTTGTGATGTGCATGGTTTAAGAGGTTCTTGAAAAAAGTAAAATAGGCTGACAGGTATCACTTGAAGAGAAAGATTGTAAAGTAGGACTAATTTATCACAATTTAGTGTATTTACGAGTCCCCATTAAATTCAATAATTACATTACTTTAAATGTAAACTAAAATGTATTCTGAGGTTTAAAACGATCAATCCACCTTTTCAAAACAGGAAGTGGCAAACTAGTACAAATAGCATTGTCGTTGAAAGCATTGCTCATGTCTTTGGAATGAAGGGCATGACTGACTTGGGGGTTAGATGACCATATAACCTGCTTAAATACTCTTGGGATTGGGGGAATCCCAAATTATTTGCTCTACAGGTGTATTAACGTGTGATTTTTAAGGGATGCTCATTCTACATTAAATACCGGCATTTTGATCACCCTGTATGTGTCTAGTAGGATAAACTAAGTAATATTGGATTATTTACCAATAGTTCACTATATGTGTGTTTTCAGGTCTGCCATATCTGACTTCATCAAAGATTAGGCTACATTGATGTTGTACAAGTCAATGAAAAATAGTTTGTATTACGGGCTGTATATTTATATTAACTTCTGATCAGCTATGTGTACAATGTATATAAGCCACCCTGTATCACTGTGTTGCAGTAATGTTGGAAACAACAAGAACAGCAACAACAAAATAACCCTTGGTAAATCATAGGGGAAAAATCACATGCATTGCAGGACAGTTTTGTACTTTAGATATTTATACATCATTTGGACAGTCATTTCACACACCCTGTATGTACAATACGTATACAATACAGGTAAATATGTGATAATTATTTGGAAGTGACATAAATAATATCACAATGTGTTTATCCAGTCAAAATTTAACCTCTTTCAGCTTTAATTGATTTCAATTGCAATTAAGGAAGTTTGAAAACATAAAACCTTAGCATTTTTTGACCACCCTGTATATGTGATAGAGCATTGATAAAGAAAATTAATTTTGATATGCCTGGTTGGGTGTTGAGCTAAGCTACATTAGCAATACATATATTTATCATATATTTGCCTGATGTGTACTGTAGAGGGAAAATAGTAAACCATCATTTTTACATGTTTTTTGTTTGTTTCACCCTGTATAATGTTTAGGTCACCCTGTATATTGACTTGATATTATACTTTTAAGAATCCTTGTTCCATAGGCTTTCAGAAAATATATACTTTAATATAGTTCAGGGGTAAACTTTTTGAGCTTCATAAGTTTAAATGTAAAAAGGGCCCATAACTTCTGAAAATGCACATGCAACACAATTGGGTCCCAGGTTAAAAAACATGACCTTAAGCCTTAAATGAGCCAAAACATTTATTTTAAGCAGACAATCACTTGTTTTTTATATTTATATTTAAAAAGAGATACTATCATTCTGAAAAATAAAGCAACAATACAACATGCCTTTAAACTGCTAATACCTTGAACAAAAAGAATTTTAGATTTAGATTTTTTTTTTTTTTTTTTTTTTTATGGTTTAGGGGT
The DNA here is from genome assembly GCA_023653785.1 of Ophioderma brevispina. NCBI lineage: Eukaryota > Metazoa > Echinodermata > Ophiuroidea > Amphilepidida > Ophiodermatidae > Ophioderma > Ophioderma brevispina. The sequence continues at coordinate 91,106 of JAMKCH010083362.1, forward strand.
CAAAGGTCAAAATACTTCAAATTATGTTACACTTCAAACCACTACTCTTCCTACAAATTACATGGTATGATCATGTGACTCATGTATGTGGTGTAGTTTGACATCCCCTACAAAAGTTACTTAATGAAATTTTGATCAAAGGTCATGTGGGGTCACTAAGCTCAAACTCCTTTACTGTGTATAAAATATAACTAGACGCAGCTGAAGTTTGACTGAAGTGATCCTTATGACATTCTAAACATGTTGAAAATTTTTTTCGAGGTCAAAGGTCATCAAGAGGTCAAAGGTCAAATTTTCAAAATGCTCTGACAGAGCTGAAATTTGAACGAAATGATCCTTATGCCATTCTAAACATGCTGAAAATATTTTCGATATTAAAGGTCACTTAAGGTCAAAGGTCACTACTTCGACTGTGTTCAGATCTGTCTCCAGATCTAGTTTATATTTATATTTAAAAAGAGATACTATCATTCTGAAAAATAAAGGCATACAACATGCCTTTAAACTGCTAATACCGTGAACAAAAAGAATTTTAGATTTAGATTTTCTTTATATATGGTGTATTGGTTTATTTAAGTCTGCTTGTTGTCACTGCACTTCTTAACACATTTCCCATAGACTTCTGTTACTAGCTTTAAAAGTGGTCACACTTTTCAGCCATTTCCTTGTATGCCTAGAGTGTGCCCTCTATTCTTCTGTATGAACCTATGGTTCATGGGTTGGTATTATTAAGAAGTTCATTTCATGACTAGGCCATATGGCATATGTTCACATTATAACTAGTTCGCAATGCAACCCTATATATATGAGCAAATCAGACGCATTCTTTAATCGGAATGATGACGTTTTCGTTATGGACCGCTCTATTATAGGTTTGCAGAACAGTGTATTTAAAAACGTGTAGCAGCAGATTTACTGAATTCACAATACAACTCAGATAAAATTACTCACCCCAAGACTGTTGTTGCTAATGTCCTTAAGTTATATGAATCATTAACAGTGATTTGCAAAAAGGCTTAGATAGAAATAAACAAAATATGTATCTACAATTTGCTTTCACATATTGAGTAATGCCATGCGCTCGTATCGTCGCTGTCGTCACTGAACTATACATTCATATGGAAGGATTTCCCCTGAATTTTGTACCTCAGGAGTAATAATTATGAATTTTATGCAACTATTAAGACCTCAGGTAAGTGTGTGCCCTGGTTTACGAGTGAGGATAAATATGAAACAATTTTTATTAGCTCCGAATATTTGTGAATCCTTTTTTCTTAGGAGCCTATTCATCTGCACTGCTACAGGTTATTCATACAGAAGGGCTTCTACCGTGATGCGAGTACACCCATTATGAAAATGTTCATCACGGTAGAAGTTTATACTAATTGTAACACATCAGAGGGACTATTCATGCACTGATGCAGTATCAAAATGACAGTGCCTGTATAGCACTACTGTGTTGTGGTTCAATGAGAAAAATCACAAAAATCATTCTAAAAATTTTAAAACTAAATCTAAGAACATCAGAACAAGCCTACAAGCATGACAAGCAAGCAGGGCCCTATGCAGGATTTTTTGGGGGGGTGCGGGACTTCAAAAAAGTGTACTTTTTTTTGGTAAAAGTGGACCTAACCCCCCCCCCCCAAAAAAAAATGGTCCTATTTTGGACTTTAACATTTCACCACAAAAAAGTGGACTTCTTGTCAATATTTCTTTAAATTTTGTACCTTTTTATTAAAAAAATCAAAAAGTGGACCTTGCCCCTTTTGTGGAATTTGGGGGGGGGGGTGCGGTCGCACCCAGTTCTGCTAAGGAATTACACGGGTGATAGTATAACTCCACATTCGTTAATGAAAACATGTTAAAGACAAAATGTGGAGTTAACTGCGTATGGGTCTGCCTACAAGGGTGTAAGTCTGATTCATGAACTATCGTAGTGAACACCAGGTTTAATGGGAACGACGTAGAAGTGTAAAGCACAAAGGCCATTTTGTGTTGAAATTGATGAAATTTGGTGAAAAATGAGGCAGATATGGTAAATTTTCTAGGCTGATTCATTTTACCCCATTCCAATGGGATTTACACAGTCAAAGAGACATGAGGACATTTCCCGAAAGAAGCGTCCTCATTACATTAACCCCAGTGTTTTTTTTTTATTATTTGGAATGCTTAATTAACACCTTTATGGCCCAGTTCAGTCAGTCATAGACTAGTGTATAGCTATTTGTGTCTGTTTTTGCATCTATAGGTTGAGAGTTAATACCATAATCCACAGGTTGAATGTTGCATAACACTTTCCCTTTGTAAACTGCAGCTAACAATGATTTAGCAGAGACAAGCAAATTCCTGGGTAGTCAACCAAACTATAAATCCTTATTATTTGCAATGGCTTTTCAAAGGACTTGCATTATGTGGTACTATCTGCCAGCCTAGATCCCAAAAGCCCAAAAGCCCAAAAGAGAGATATCAGAAATATACTTTGTTCCCCTCTGTGTCAGATGTGAGCCACAGAGGTGTTACCAATGTATTAGATCAC
>JAMKCH010083363.1:0-16864 GCA_023653785.1 Ophioderma brevispina
GAAAACAATAATTTCCAGATGCCGTCGGTTCGCTGTTGCTGGATGTTGCCACATGGCTGCGATTTGCTATTATCGTCTGAATTGTATTTTTAAAATCATTTTTTTTTAAAATGGTAGATAAAATCACATGTAATTTCCAAAAATACATTGGCGCATTTCGACACAAGAATTAAAACGGGAATTCCAGTCGGCGTTGATACGCCTTTGCAACATTCTTACCGTTGGCTGTTATCTTTTAAGACGTGTGAAGAGAAGTTTAAGCATAATACTGAATTTTAGCATTGTATTTAAAATGATGGTTAATCCATGTTGAGATTCATCCCAATTACGTTGCACTTTTCCAAGCAGACGATGGTGACCAAGCCTTATTCAATATAGCAACTCCCAAATGTATCAAATTAGATTACAGCAATATAGACTGCAAACTACAAACCGATTTGGGCGATTTGATGTAGGCCGGTCATGGGCGTTCCCTTGACCCATATTTGACCTCGTCCTCGTCCTCGAAATTACTCTTAGCAGCATATTAGAAATTCAGATTTTTTTTGGGTCTAAATTTCGCTTTAAAGTGTTAAACCAATGGCGACATCTAAAATTGAGATTTCTTGGCTTGGCCGCCATGTCTGCTTTCGAGCATACTACTTTTCATTTCACTACGTTCCCCCAAAGTAATCTTTTAAAATGTTTTTCTAAGCTTTTCCTTTCATAAAAACTTGTGAAGATAGATAAATTGACGATAATGGCCTTATTATTAATAATAATCAGCATGGATTTGAAAAAATCATCTTGGACTAAAACCTAAATACATTTTGTTCGAAACTCGACATGAAACTGGTTATTCGTTTATAAAGTGCCTAGAGACATTTTGCATTTGCGCTCGAGCACGTCTTTGTCGTTGATGTTGTTTTTATTATTTTATCATTATTACTTATTTATTAGTTTTATTTCATTTATTCTTTATTTATTTATTTTCCTCGAGGTAACTACACCATTAAAATGAAGTCAGATATCGCAGAAAAGTGAACCTCTTGAAAATAAATAATGAAAGACACTGAATTAAAAAAAATGAAATCTCAAGGAAGACGTATTGATCTTGATAAAATAGATTATGCATGTTGTACGAATATCCCGAAGAACGGCGTTTTGAGACATGATTCTTGAGACATATATAATTAATCATTCAGGCCAGACTCCAAATCGCTACACGCCATGTTTTCACCCCGGTTTTCACAGATCTTGAGCCATGGATATAATAGGCTTCTTGCTGTATGCGATTCCTAAACTATTCGGTAACGACTGCATTAAGAGGCACAACACATAGATGTTTGAGTACATAGACGGCTCAATCACCTTTTCAGAAAAAAATAGCTTGGTCGAAGACAAGGAATGCACATATCTTATATGAAAGACAGTTGTATAAGAAGTGAAAATTGAAGAAAAAAAAGCCGGCTTTGGATTTAAAAATTCAGTAATACTAGATACTAGGAAAAATCCAAGATGGCGGCCATTCAGTGCTGTGTTTAGAGACAGTTACATATATGGCTAGCAATAAAGTCGAAGACAAGCGATTAACATATCTAATATAAAAGATAATTGTTTATGATTTACTTAGAAGGTTCAAAAAATGAAGAAAGAAAATGCCTATGGGTTTGAAAATGACCTTGTTTTATAAGAAAATTATATATGGTAGCTATAAAACAAATGATCGAGAAGAACTCTGTGAAGATTATTATTATTACTTATTATAATTCGGCAAGTACAAGGCGATCCCAAAAGTGTACACTGATCTCAAAGGTTCTTGTTCCGATCGTCTTTGAACTTTGGGCCCTCCGATACCATTATTAGCACAGTAGTGGAAGGTATATTACAATATTCATTATTGCTTCTACCATCAAAACCGGAAGTTCATTTTCTATGAAACTTGGTGGTGAGAGTATGTTAGTGCCAGGCTCTCATACCAAGTAGAGAACACTGCATACTTAAATTGCAACAAGCACCTTTAAGGAATGTCAACCAGTGGATCAACACATTAGACAATCGAGGTCACCGCCCTACACCTTTCGAAACTCTGGTTTTTGATACTACTACAGAAGATAGAGCAACAAACCAGTTGCCGCCTATATATTCACAAACCTTAAAGACACTATCAGTGATTTGCTAAATCAGAAAATCGAAAAAATCATCAAAAATCAGATTTTTGCATGTCTGTAACAAGTATAGGTATCCTAACATACCCTGCAAATGATACGACCAAAAGCAACCTAACAAGGACAAAATCGGATGTTTTAGTCATTAGTGTCCGTTCGGACACTTACTACTACACGTAATTGAATGGGGATTCGTATCTTTCAAAACTGCCGTTTTCTTCGTTTTCGGTCAATTCTTCAGTTGGAAAAGGTAACATATGAGAATTCTACAGGCGTATTCTTCACTTTTAAGCTATTCCTGCAAATTTCAAATATTTTGACTCTTTCGGATAAATCACTGATAGTGTCTTTAATCAGCGTCATGATTGCACTGAATATTTTATAGATTTATCGGAGGCAATTAATTGTTTTCCTTGCATTTACCATATTGTTCACGTTTTTTAGAGTATTGTATATCTGCTGGTGGCGTTTGGGAGATTAATAGTAAGTGTATACGGTTGACTCTGTAATTGGTTCCGGTTGTTCATAGCTTAAAATTGATCTAACCGAGCAATCGCGCGCAATGTATAGCGCCATCTTTAATGCAATAAATCTTCACTTGAAAAGGTAAAGCGCCATCAAAAGGCACAACACATAGATGGTTTTGGAGTACATAGACGGCTCAATCTACTTTTCATAAAAAAAAATAGCTTTGGTCGAAGACAAGGAATGCACATAATCTTTTATGAAAGACAGTTGTAGAATTGAGAATTGGAAGAAAAAAAAACGGCTTTTGGATTTAAAAAATTCAGTAATACTGATACTAGGAAAAATCCAAGATGGTCGACCATTCAGTGCTGGTTTAAAGACAGGTTACATATAGGCTATCAATACAGTCGAAGACAGCGATTACATATCAATATAAAAATAATGTTTAGGATTTACTTAGAATGTTCAAAAATGAAGAAAGAAATGCCTATGGGTTTTGAAAATGAACCTTGTTTTATAAGAAAATTATATATGGTAGCTTCAAAAACAAATTATCGAGAAGAACTCTTTGAAGATTCTTAATTATTACTTATTATAATTCGGCAAGTACAAGGCGATCCCAAGTGAAAACACACACGATCTCAAGGTGCTTGTTCCCAATCGGGTTTTCTTGTGATTGCACTTTTTTTTGAGGATTTTTATATGCCCGAGTACCTCCGGCTCTGAACGGCAGAAACGTAAGAGGAGAATGAATGGGCAAAGAGGAGCAGCCAAAATGATTAGTGGGGCGGGGGATGGGGGGAGGCGGGCCGGGCGTGAGGGACTGGTGGAGAGGTAGATGAGGGGCAGGGTAGTGGGTGAGGGGTGTAGGGGAATGTTATAGGTACTACGGTGGGGAAAGAGGGGAAGGAGTGGTGCGAATGGGAAATATCGTAGGAAAGGGGGAAGAAGTGAAGCGGGAGGATGATGGGGTAGAGAGATGGGTTTGGTGTGGGGGAAAGAAGTAGAGACAGAGCAATTATGTGGGAGCTGGCAGGGTCGAGTAAAATGTAAAAGAACATAGGGGGGGAGTAAGGGGGGCGAGGATGGAACCAGACGGAGAATAGAGTGTAAGAGGTTGAAGGGAAGTAGGAAGCAGAAAGGGGAGGGATTAGGGCGGGGCGAGGGGATTGGGGTGGTGACTAGGAGAAGAGAATTGTAAGAGAAAAGTGTCCAGAGGGGCAAACTGGGGAAGGCTAAGATTAGGGGAGTGCCAAGGGTATAAGAGAGGATCATAAGACGGGGAGGGAAGGGAGGGGGTAAAGAATGTGGAATGTGGGCGAGCAAGTTTCGTTAAGCGGGGATAGAGGGGGAGAAGTATAGGGCTGGCTAGCCATTCGTTATCATCTTCCGCCTATCATAGGATATCTACTTTTGGAGGAATGTAATATTACATCTCAGTATTTAGCGTTCTATTCTCCATCAAAACCGAAGTTCATTTTCTATGAAACTTGGTGGGTGAGGTATGGTAGTGCCAGGCTCTCATCCAAGTAGAGACACTGCATACTTAAATTGCAACAACCACATGTAAGAATGTCAACAGTGGATCAACACCTAGACAATCAGAGGTCACCAACCGCCACCCCTTTCGAAACTCTGGTTTTTGATACTACTACAGAAGATAAAGATAGAGCAACAGGCCAGTTTCCCGCCTAGTATATTTAACAGGCAAACCCGTTCACGTCAGCTTTCCCCCCCCAACTATTTCACCAACTTCCTCTTTATGCCCGGGAATCTGCCGTTTCTGGGAGATGATCTGAGACGGAGGCAATTACTTGTTTTCATTGCAATTTACCATATTGTTCAGTTTTTTTAGAGTATTGTATATCTGCTGGTGGCGTTTGGGAGATAAATAGTAAGTGTATCCGGTTGCTCTGTAATTGGTTCCGGTTGTTCATAGCTTAACATTGATCTAACCGAGCAATCGCGCGCAATGTATAGCGCCATCTTAATGCAATAAATCTCACGTGCCAAGGTAAAGCGCCATCAAAAGGCATACATTGCAGAAAGGCGTTTTTGTTATATTTACCGTGAAACTCTCTATTTATGCCTGTGCTGTATTATCGTCGTCTTTAAATGGTCGATGGGGATCAAGGTTCCGTGATATTGTTTGTTGAAATAGTGTTATGTTGTAAAACAACATTTAAAATTGGAGTGGCAATTATATTTTTGTAATTTTGGACAGCTGTAAAGTGGTTTGTAGCAGGGAATTTATCTGTTTAAACCTGTTTCGTTTTCGGTAGTTTCGTTAAGGTATATTTAAAATACCCACTTGCCATCATAATGACTTTGAATCAATATGTCCCATTCAAAACAGTAAGGCATCATACCGATGTTTTTAGGGTAAAATATGGCAGTTTTAGACAATCATTTATTTTAACATTGCGTACATATCCTTTAAAAGTAATCCCTCCTATCCCCTGCGTAATACAAATCGGACTGCAATGATGAAATTACATGCACGAAATAAATGGTTTAAGCCATATTTAGACTATATAAAAATATCCCCCTCAGGTGTCTATTCTATTTATGAGAACCAGACATTAATTTTATATTAAACTCTCCAATAGAAAATACAGAATTGTTTCCATAAAAAAAATGGCTTTCGAGTTTTATGCAATTTGATCTAATTTAGTATCTCTAAAGAAAGAGTGAAAAATCACTCTGAATTTCCGGAGTAATTTTAAATTAACTCTAATCGAGTGGCTTTTTAGCTCTAAAAGGCGAGTAATGCATCCTGACACTTACCCTCGGTTAACAAGGCTCCACTCTGTTACCGAGTGGCTAAAAATGCACTCTTCTTTCTTCGGAGTGAAGCCCCCTCTGATCTTTGTCGACGCGGATTTTAGCTCTAAAGAGTGAGAAAATGCTCACTCTTTTCGGAGTGAACTAATAGCCCATCCGACACGCCGCAAATCGCGTGATATTTTCGAACAACATGGCGGACGAGTTTTAAGTGAGACCGTCAGCACACGGTTGAACGAAGTTGAAATTAGTGACGAAATCATAGAATTATCTTGCACGGGTAGTGATATTGGTATGTGTCGGTCCCAGTTCATAGCATTTCAGACAAAGTGTGGAGAGCATTAAATGTTTTATTTACTGTATTATCACTCGTTCATACGGTAGTCTGGCTCCAGGCTAGGCTTACCCATGACGAAACGCACAATCATGCATGTCACGCGGCTGCATGTCATGATCATACACACGTCATGCATGCCACAATCTTGCATGTCTCACTGAATCGTGCCATATGATGAGCCACAAGATTCATTCATGTCACGATGCTATGATTCTGACCTACCATACAATCTACTCAGCAAACAAACAAAATCACAAAGAATCACACTCTATAAGAGTGACTATTTCTCACTCTAAAAAGTAGTTATCATCACTCTTTCCTTAGAGTTATTTTGTTTACTACTCTTTATTTTGGAGTGGATCTCACTCTAAAAGATGCGTCACTCCTGGCTCTTTTGGAGTGAGATTTCACTCTTTTAGAGTGGTTGTTCACTCTTTTCGTGTAAGAGAGTTAGGGTGTAATTATCGTCGGCGTGAAAATCACGTGGTTCATTACCTTAGTCGTGCAACGACTAGGTCCTGTATTCCAGTCATTTCTATTTCTTTCTTTCTTTTCTTTCTTTCTTTTTTCTTTTTCTTTTGTTCATTTTCTTTCCAATGCACTTTCAAATTACTACTAGTAAACCAAACGTTAACCCAATTCAACCATTATTATGTTTTGCGAATCTTCCGTCCTATATTACTATACACATAGCATTGGAAAACCAATAAAAACGCACTTCTCATAATCTTACTACGCTCCTTGAAACTTTGTGTCCAATACATCCACCACTTTCATTAAATTTTTCAACCGAACGCATTCCTAATGCATTTTATGTCTGTGCACCCTGGAACGAGACAGTATTAGGCCGCATGCGCACCACGAAACCACTAGGCTAAACCCGCTTTGGTAGTCATCGCTGGCCCCGCCATGTTCGTCCGCATATCGGCATAATGCTGCGTGAGGCCAGAGAATTCAGGTTACTTATGTACCCCGGCAGCACCTACGTGTTGCACAATTGTTGTCATGTCATTTGCATCAATCGTGTCAATGACGCGTTTGTTTTGTTATTTATCTGCAGATGGCTAATCTTTCTTCCTTCCTGGTGTTTTGGAAGTAGATTTTTCCAACGAAATGAATTTATTAAAGGTGTGGATGGTGCCCACACCGCGAGAGTACCCGGCTGTTTGAGTAAGAATTTTCAAGGTCATTAAATCATCGGAGTTATAAGTAAATCGCTTGATCCAGTGTCACTGTCAGTACAGCATGGCAATGGTACCATGGGTCATCTCATGAACTGTACTTCGAGTCTTTGTAGGCAAAGAGCAACTCGCGGAAATCTTGATGCTTGAGTTGAAACAATTTTTTTTGTTGACGCCCGCCACAAAGACGGAGAGAATCAACAAACTGAAATCTCTCGAAAACTCAGATCGGCGATAAATCGTCATCTGAAGAGGTGTAGAAAGGGGATTGGTATTTTAGACAGACAATATTAGCCCAAGTCATGAATTGGCCAAGCTAAAGTTTAAAATGAAATTTGTAATAGTAAAAAGACACAAGATCTCAAACATAATAATGATAAATTGGATTCTTGTTTTCGCCCATACCCAATTTATTGGCTCGCTATGAGTTTGAAAAAATATTGGGCTCGTCCTTGCGTCTCGCCCAATATTTGTTTTTCAACTCATAGCTTGACCAATAAATTGGGTATTGGGACTTAAAGATTCGCAATTTTATACGCAAAGTTGGTCAGATGAAACCGCTGACCCAGCTTCATATGGGGTTACTCAGATTGGGGGTCAAAGGTCACGTAACTGTGGAAGTAGCCGCCATTTTTGTAAACATTTTTTAAAGCCTATTTGTCTATAGACAAAGCTATAGATTCCACATTTGTTCACAAGATCCTTAGACCTCCTTCTTGTGGTTAGGATGTACACAATAAACGAACCGAGTTCATTAACATTCAAATGGGGGCCATATCTAATTAATACAAAAATGCTATATCCTAAAAAACGATAAAAGACTTGGATAAGGTGATTCTTGCAAAAGTTGCGGATAATGTAGAGACGAATCATATGACAGAATATTTGCTCCAAGGGTCATCTGTAGGATATGCAAATGAGCTAATTAATATGCAAAAACACTATAACTCATCAACCAAATAGGTATAAATGTGTCATATTTTGTCACAGAACCACTGGATAAAGCTCTAATATCCGTGCTCACAAGCATGGTGGACAAAAGGTCAATGGGGTCATCTATGGTTCAAATCTAAAAGAAGCTTAATTGCAATCTAATTATGCCACCCATCGTGGTGTTATCGGAGAATTATGAAAATATCCACAGTGACCCCGCTCGTGACCCATCGTTTAGTGGTAAAGGGGTCCAAATATGCCAAATATCAATTGCCCACTATTGCAAAAATCCCATATACCAACTTGTTTAGGATTAATGAAAGATGAAATAAAAGTCTACAGCGACCCTGTTATGTGACCAATGGTTAAGGTCAAAGGTCAAATTATCAAATGCGTAAAAATTCACGACTAAGGTCCTTGCTCTTTGAGCACAAAATGTCTCTAGTGTTCTTATTGGAAATGGTGAATGGGTTATGTGAATGCGTTGTAATTGAAGCACGCTAAAAAAATAATGTGGGCAAAATATTTGTGAGAAAAGAATATGGCTTTTTATGTAGTTACATAATATTACAAAATAATAATTAAGAACTTCACCTTATTACATCCTGCATCTGTAAAACATTAAAGTCTGAGGTAGGCTCAGGTTTAAAAGAAAATACAATTGCATATATAAATCTTCATCACAATTTGTTCGAGAGTGAGGGCCAAAGGACAAGGAAAAGTTTTGACCTCACAATGCATATTTTTCCTTTAAAATGGGGATTTTTTTTATTGTGTTTTTGCCCACTTGTTTTTTTGAGGCAAATTTTTTTTGGCATAAGGTCCATGGCCCGATCGCTATAATACGCTACGCTAATTTTTTCAGGTCGCTGTGAAATCGTAGGGCTAATAATGTTTGTTTTGGATGAATGAGCGACAAACGTACCACACTTTTGGTCGACCAATATTGCATTTAACATGGTGTGGTCTTATAAAATCAAATCACGTTTCAGCCTTAAATATTGGCACGAAACTAAACAGATGGAATTTTGGAATCATTTTCAGCAGAAAGAAAACCTTTTAAAAATTTAAATCGAGTCATTTTCCCCCTAACATAAATTTATAACGCTATACGTATTAACAGATTAACATTAACATTATGCATCCACATGTGTAATCCGAGGCAAGACTACTATCAGAAGCCATATTATACTTTATTCTGAAATCAATAACAGAACCTTAACAAAAACACTTTTCAAACAATTAAAAACCTCAACAGAGAAGAAAATAAACAAATGGACAAAACATTTGAGTTGCTACATGCAGAGGTGAAATCCATTTCTGGAACATGAGGCGCACATCAAATCAAGAATTAATCCAGAAAACCAGTCAGACGGCGTCTGTTAGTTGTTGCTGCACTGGTTGCCACAAACTCGCCGTTTGCTGTTAGTATTTTAAAAATTTATTCCAACTCGAGCAATGGGCGCATGAATATGCGCCATCTTCAATGCATTATAACACTTCACTTGAACAGGTAAAGCGCCATCGAAGGCATTTGTAATAATGCCGTGAACACTCCAGATTTTACAAGACCGTGCTGGACGGTTCTCGTAGCCCTTTAAAATTATTTGCGTTAATTTATCACGTGGTAAAAACAGACATTTAAACTATTAATGCAGTGCGTCGAGTTACAACATACAAATGTTTTAGTTGTTATTTTCTTTATAATTATTGCAGCTGGTAGAAAAGTGATTGCTCGAGGGAATTTATCTTTTGAACTGTTTTTTTTTTGGGGTATTTTTCGTTAAGGTATATCTACTTAAAAACATCCACTTGCCTTCATAATAATGAGTCAATAATCGGTTCATTAAAAAGAAAAAAAAACATACTGTTGCTTTTTTGGGGTCAGGTATGACAAGCTTTCGACACTAGGAAAACCAATTAATTTTAAGTGTGAAACGTGAGACGACAGTTTACTTACTCGAGAAGGTCATTTGCATTTCAAGGATGAGGAAATCATTGGTTGAGAGACCACGAGCAACCCCTCAGTTATTTAGAGTAATATCCTTAAAAAGGAATTCCTGCGTCAGTCCAGTAAATATCGGATTAACATGATGAAAGTACATCGACAACTAAATTCTTAAGCCTTATTTAGACTCTAATAATAATAAGGTAAGGGTGGCCTGTTGTTGACTATTATGGTAATGCATGCTCATCCAAGGAACTTCAGTTCAATTACCTTGGATGGTCACATATTAAACAGCAGTTGACCATTGCATTTTCTGGGTATCATAAATCAGACTAAAAACAGGGGTGTATTTGCTCAATACACTGGTGAATGAAAGCTTCTTGGGACTGTTCCTTGGGAAATGCACAATTTTGTTAGCTCATAGTGTGAGAACTAGACAATATTTAATATTAAAATCTCCAATATACAGAATCATTATCATATAAACGTCGATCTTATCGTTCATGTGGAACTTATTTAGTAGGGTGCAATTATCGGTCGCTGAACGGTCATATATATGAATCATCACTATTGATAGTGGTATTGGAATATGAACGCCATGGGTTTCGTGAGCAAGCGATAACTTAGGCAAGCCAAAACGATTCAATGCAAATTACCTTCTTTTCCAAGGATCAATGAATCCACCTCAGTAGAAATGTATTTTTATATCTTTCCTAACCCTTAGATTTTTAAATTGCTAATCAAATGTGTATTTTATTTTAGTGCACTCCTTAATTTCCATAATTTTTTGATAATATGCTATCACGTTCAAACCCATTCAGAATGTAAATTTAGTAATTTAATAACCTACCTTATTTTATCATTTACAAAGACTTTGGTCCTTTAAAAACACTCATAACCAGTCTGTTTTCTTCTTAAGATTTTTTTTGCAAAAGCAGTACCGAACAATAGCATAGTGGCCATAGTAAGCGTGACCCTCTAAGTGGCCTGTGGTATAAACGACTGATAATGAAGACTGCAATCCCTCTGAGTCAACAAAATCACGGCGGGCGAGTGTATTTTTTGACATTTTAACAAACCATTGACAGTTGGTTCGTATGAGGGCGCAGTGCCGATGTCCAAGGGTCTGGGAGGCCCCGGTGTCTTCCTTGATTTTTTAAAAGGATTTTATTTTTTGATTTGTTTTGTATATTGGATGCACCGTTTTGATGAATGCGACTGTTGTAAAAGGGCAATTCCAAGGAAATAATAATTTGATTTTTATGTCTTTAACTTCTGTGTTCTATCCGAAGACAGAGCCGAAACTGTGGGAAGTAAAGCGGTGTAAGATGTATAATTATTTGTCCCTGATTTTTTTTTTGGCGTGACCACTACAATCATAAAAAATGTAGGAGCCATTTATTTGAGCTAATAATTGGAAAGGAACATTCAGAACCCTGCTTAAGTTCCGTTTTTGCGAAAATTTTCACGTTTTGCGAAGAAGGTTTCATCGAATGGGAAAGCCGAATAAATCGGAGACATATAAAATCTGAGAGCATCGGATTTTATCATCTCAACGTTAACAAAAACATCTAACCATAAAAAAACACACCCAAAAACCATTAATAAGAAAACAAAAACAAAAACAGCACAACAAAAAAAAATAACGTGAATCAAACACCTTGCCAACGTCCTGCCTATATAGAACTCAATTTTGTTTTGCTTGATGAAACGGAACGCCATTAGCTTGGCCATGCACATTCAATGGCGTATTTCCAAGTGGGAAGAAGGGGGTTTGTAAAGACGCCTTTGAGGGACACCCAACGTTGATACTAGGACCTGAGCGGTGTGAAAGCAGCTAGAGTCGCGGTGGGAAGTCCATAGTCTGGGCTCCCATAGACGATAACGGAATAAAGCGTGAAACTTAAATGTTGCGTGAAGTCAACAGAATCGATTGGCCTTATTGTTCACCCATTGTTCCCGGACTATGAGTACTCCGGACATGGTTACTTCTTTCTACAACGAACACCATTCAGCATGTACGGAAGCTCATACCGAAAAAGGGCCAAAAACGATGTTTCTGTTTCAATCAATTTTTTTTACCAACAAACTTGCATATTTGTCCCTATCCGCTTTTTCGAGTCAAAGGGTGGTGAAGTCATCCTTGCTCTTCAGGTCGTTACCTTTCCGGGAATATTATCAGATATCAATTTAATAGTACTCACTCGGATTTAATTAATTTCATCCGCATTTAATTATTGAATTACATGTATATGGATTACTTCAATTCTCTGTTATATATCACTGTCAACTGCGGACCGATGGAAAGTACTATATTTTGAAACATATTTTTTACGTGAAATTTTTACAGAACATTTTCACCATAAATATTAACTGGATACGATAGATGCAATTATGCTTTGCGGTAAAAGATGGTAAATAACACAGGACAACATTATTTACATGATTGGTTTAATGTTTTGTAATTTACTGGGGATGTATCTCCCCTTCGAACTGGCCAGCTAAATAACGTGCTTTCACAGATTAACAAATCTAAATCTCCTCCAGCTTGATTATATGAAGGTGTCATATTTTGCACATTTTGTCTGCAGTATACTTTGAATATTTAAGAAAAACGAAACAAACTGTTCATTTCCCATAAAGAAAAGCGAATATTCTCTAAAACATTAAGATAATACAATTATGGCAATGCAACGTTACAAATGTCTAACTGTATCCTGGCAGTTAACCTAAACTTTTGCAAAAGCTTAAATTTAAGTGGTTATCCACGATTTTTGACCGTTGATTGTAATGAAGCTTACCCTATGTTTAATTATATTAAAATCAGCTGGTGAGGTATACTTCCAATGGTGCAAGTTGTGTTTGTCAATCCAGGAGTAACATTTGCATTTTTGAAAAGGACATCAGAATAAATGTATGGTTACATATATCAATATCAATTCGAGCTTTCAGAAATTATAACGCTTGATATACGTTTATAGTGCATATACATTTGCAAAGGTACGGTTTTCACAAAAATTGCAATTCTTTATTATCATCAGTCATGACTATTTCCATGGTATTTATAAATCATTTTAATGATTTTAATCATTTTCATTAAAACACGCAAACTTGCAAATTATTAAAATATAAATTAGTATTCTCTTATTGTTAACATCACTGATTACTTTCAATTCCCTGTTCAATGGCGTTAATAAATAAGTATTCTCTTGTTGTTAAACAAATTCATTGATATCTGTTTAGGTCCAGTGAAGGCAATCCTTCATGTATGTTACTCTTGGTGTTTTGAGTGTCAATTTTAAAGTCTGAAATTCAACTTTGGGGAGTGGTCTGTAATTAGGCATATATCTTGATCAGCAAACACAAATAGATGACAGAAAAGACTGAAAGCTAAATTTAGCCACTTCAATGTGATACACACATGGTATGGAACCTTTTTAATATTTTAAGAGCGCAGGTTCATTCCGTGCATCCACTTTTTTTCGCTCTCCCATCCGTTCTCTTTCCCGCTCTACTCAAATAAATCTATTGGACCCTCCTTCGTCCAGCATGCTCCATCCTATTCATTTCTCATTACGGCCGGTGTATGTGTTCCGTTGTTTCTTCGTTCTTGTCTCCTCTATCCGTCTGATTATATTTTGTTTAGACTACTAACATTCTGTGGCACAACAACGATCGTCATAGTCCTAATTACGACATATCCACTTGTTCTTGCAATTTATAGTTTTTCCTAACTCAGAGTTTGTATAGCTTACACCATCTTCTTTACCTGTAGGCTTGCTTAAACACTATCAGTGCATAAGGTCTTCTGCCCTCCCGTTGGTGCAAACCACTTTGTCTTGGGAATTGTTTTAAGTTACAACCTCTAGTCATTGATTAGGGTACATTCAACAACAACACGATCACATAACAGGAAAATGAAAATCGGTTGTACCAGATTCAAATGATGGCGGCCCCAAAACCGTTTTGAAACGCTCACCCATTCTCCCCGCCCAAATTGAATAACTACTTCTCCCTAGAAGATTTCCTAAAATTTGGCTCATAATAGTAGGACTCATTACAATTATATTACTGAACTAAAACTTTAAAGAAAAAGTTCTTCTGGTGCGATTTTATTTTGAGATTCAAATTTGAGAAGCGCTCAAATGTTTTTTTTTGATGGTAATGGTATAAAAAAGCGCCATGACCGATTTGATTTTTTTCACACACCAAAATATGTACACCTGATATTTAGTCATTACATAAAATCTTGGCAAAATAATCCTATCGTTTAAAACTGGCGCGAAAAAACGAATCCTGGATCCACATGGACCCCTTATGCACTAGTGTTAAATTGGCACTTTCTGTAAAGTCGTGTAAACTAAGTCGCGTTTACTAAATTAAGTGCCACCTCTTTTGTGAAGAGCGCCACGCGTTGTCTATGGTGGCCCTAGCACATTACACATTTCCATTGCTTTTTACATACGTTTGGCTGAATAAATCAAAACTAAAAGTTATTATTTTCCGTTCCCGACGTTTTTAAGAGTGAGGGGGAGCGATGTAATATCCATCAATATAAAGACACCTATTAGTCTTAACTGCTGTGGTACGTGCTGAACGGTTCCTTTAACCTGCGTATGACCCGGCTTGATCTTTTCAATTAAGATATAGAAAATAATGTGCCCGCCCTGTCTAGGGCTTGTTGTTAACCATGCACTTTTTAATTCAATGATCCTATCTCACGACATTGTAATATTTAAACTGTTACATGCCTGACATTCGACAGGACTCTTGATCTATGATTAATAGGGATGAAACTGACTCTTGTTCAGGACTCAATTCCAAGAATATACTAAAAATCGGATAGCCATTAATCTCTGGGAAACGATTAAGAACAGTTAAAAGTTGGTAAGTGAGCTGAAGCAGTAAAGTTCTATAGGCATCATTAAATATGTTGAACTTTTTACATTTCATTTCATTTCATTTTTATTCAGTACTCAAACAACATCTAAAATTGCACACATAGAATAGATATAGAATGGTAAGATACAGTGAGATCATCATATTGCACATAAAATTATATTAAAATTAATCTACTGTATGCAGGTACCAGTAAAAGTATTGCAGCTTGGGATATGAATAAAAAACCAGGAGTACCAAGGGTAGCCCAAAAAGCCTTTAAAAAGGTTCAATTCCATTGGGGTCCTTAATGTAAGAAAAACAAAATGAGGGAAGCAGCAGCAGGCAGGACGAACAAAACAACACAGATGAAAGAACACCCAACATGCACACCACGATGCCAAAAATGATCTAATACCTATCGTGGTGCATTGGGTTAACTTCAGCCAGCCTAGCTTGATGACAAAGGTGCTTCTTAATGGCTAGTTTGAACTTTGAAAAATCATGAATTTCTTTGATGGAACTAGGCAAAAAATTCCAATGACGGATCCCTGTATAATAAAACGTTTGATTATCTTGGCCTTTGATCTTTGGGACAATGAAATTAAATGGGCTACCCCTGGTACTATATCTGTGAATGGATTTTGTACGGGTAAAATTGAGATATTCTGGGGCGGTACCATGAAAAATTTTTAAAAAACATGATTCATTTTCATTTGAATCACCCTGTCTTTAACTGACAAGAAACCAACCTTCTCCAGTTCAATTTGACCAATGTGACTGCGGGGATCTAAATTTAAAATGAATTTGACAACCCTGTTTTGCATTGTTTGTAACCTGTTTTTGTAATATTTGGAAAGGGATGTGTACCATGAAGAACAAGCATAATCGAAATAACATAAAATAAGGGCAGTGCTCAGAGTTTTGCGACTTTTTTCATTTAAAAGATGAGCATGCCTGTACAAAAATGCAAGTCTAGCCCCAGCTTTTTTAAGAATGTCACAAGCAATTCCTCCACCTGAGAGTGACTCTTCCAGTGTAATTCCTAAATACTTTGCTGAATTAGCTGATGAAATAATATTACCGTCACATGAAACTGAAAAATTATCAACCTGCTTAAGTTTTCTCTTTGAGCCAAAAAGAACACATTCGGTTTTTCCAAGATGCAAGGAAAGCTTATTGTCAACAAGCCATTGTCGACAAGACTCCAGTTCTTTACCGATTCTATCTGCAACACATTGAGGGTCTCGTTCTGAGACTAAAAGCGCACTATCATCTGCATAAAGCAGAAGTTTGCAATCGACACTGACGACCATGTCATTCACATAACAGAGAAAAAGAAGGGGCCCGAGAATGCTACCCTGCGGGACCCCGCAAGAGATTGGAAGGGGATCAGAGTCAACCTTATTAACATGAACGATCTGCTTTCTACCACTCATATTTTGATATGGGAATTTGCTAAAAAGGTGTTTTGGAATTAGACTACGTTACTCTATTGGAACTATTGAATAAATAATGTGAACATTTATTGTACATATCTAGATGTAATGTGTTTTAGCTAAAACAGCATGGACAATATTTTGCTATAAAATAAATTAAGTAAATGTATTTAATGAATTCACCATTCTATAAGATAATAAGCGTACCTAGAAAAGCTATAGAAACTTCTCTTTTCTGTATAATATCATGAAATTTACTACTTTCTAATGAACGTAAAGTTGGCCCTCACATAATAACGGACGCATTGCAACTATTAAGCCGTACATTCAATAATCGGTGCCTGAAAAAAAGAGGATTTGTAACAGAAATAGATTAAAGTAAGCAGGAATACGCAGGAACCATCACTTTCCTCCCCCATTTAAAATGGATATTATTTGTAGACATATCCGCATTTTGGTATATTTTGGGGAATACATACACACACACACACACACACCTGGTTTGCATTCGAATCGCATTCAATTTATCCAGGTGAATCTATTGCTTCATACCCAAAGTTAACCACTAATATGAACATCATTTTTATCATACAAATGTTGAATAATGACAGAAAGATTGGTAATTCCCGATTTTGGTAATCGGGAAATCTTACAATTCGAAAAGGCAAAAGTAAGAAAAAGGCACGATTCTGAAATCCATGTGCATTATCTGCGCGCATTTATCGCAATTTCCTTTTTAAGCACAGATA
>JAMKCH010083365.1:0-10214 GCA_023653785.1 Ophioderma brevispina
TTTACTTCTATGATTTTGTAGACTTCATCATTTTTCCTTCACAGATCTTCCCACTTAGGATTTTCCCTGGGATTACTTGTTTTTTGTTCTTCTAGAAGCTGATTAATTTCTTCGGGGGAGATTTCGACTTTTTTTGCGGCCATCTTTTATATTTTTAATTATTGTTATTTTTATAAAATAAAAATTCAACTGTGGACGCAAATAAAAAAAAAAACATCCTCAAGCAATACTAGCTTGAGGATGTTCTGCTTTCTTTTTTGCATTATAATTTTTTGGGGGGGAAGCTTTAATATATAATGTCGGTATTTGCATAAAACTCTTTGGAATATTTATTTTAGTAGGTGATTCCCAAGCTCCTTACATAAACCAGCACCATGTCTTTGTTGAATTACATGGAAACTGTAACAATTTTTGCTAGAGTTATTTCTGCGAGAGCTTGCAAGCACCATGATTTTTGTAATCAAATATCCTGTTTATTTTTCGACTTTTGACTCGATAGGTGATTTCTTTTTCGACATTGTGATATCTTTAAAAATTCCATTTTTATTAGTATATCTTATTTATTATATTTTTTTTCATTTCTTAAATAAAAATATTTTGGGAGGTGGTAAAATCACCTATGCACGCTGTTGCTTTGAAATTTGTGATGGATTTGCACAAGGATTTATGTGGGTGATATGATTGACGTGGGATGTACAGGAATTCTAAGTGGTTTTACCGAACGCGGATGGAATTTGGAGGTGATGGGATTTACAGGAGTTTCTGTATTTTACGATTTGGAGCCAGAATGCCCCGTATACATCTACTCCTTATGTCCTACTGTTAATAACTTCTCTCTCTCTCTTTTAGAGAGAACCAATTACAATTAAATAATTGGACCCAAGATTTCCCCTAGTTATTTCTGGAACAAGATAAATAAAGTACGTGTGAGATTTTTCTAGTATTCCTTAGTGGACGTAAAGGACCTTTGGTGAGATACTATTAGCTTATTCGTATCATTTTCTTATGGTTGGAATCCTTCATCAGAGTTTGTTCAAGTTTGGTGTTTGGAATTTAAATCTCATCAGCATTTGATTTGTAATATTTTTCTTCGTGACATTGTTGAGAAAAGGACATTTTTTTAATTAATTGCCTTAATCTTATCCTGTATCGTGATATGGAATTTCTATTATACTAATTGGGGTAAGTATACAACCTCTCAGAACGAATATGATCGTCGACACGCCCCAAACACTTTTAGTGACTGACAGGAATAAAAAATCCGACTAGAAAACTCACCATTATCCAATTTACCAAGGCTTGAGGTAAGATAATCCCACCCTCTCCGCAGGAGAGCAATTGAATTGTTGGCCCGAAAATAATGATCCCAACTCAAAGCAAATCAAATCAAAACAAATTTTTTTTCATCTCAACATAAAAAATACAATCAAATACAATATAATAATACATGATAAACCATACTGGTGAATGAGATGGGACACTGCTAAAACGCATAGCGTGGGATTGAAGTGCCCTAGAAATGTAGGTTTACAGTGTGACTGACAGAATATTTGTTTGGGTGGACTTTCGAACTTTCTCCAGGAATTGTACTAAATATTATTATATGCAAAACAAGAACAAAAAATAAAAAAACATATAGTAAAGTGCCGAAATCCCGAGTCAATCAAAAGATTCATAAATATACAGGCCACCATATATATGTCACACGAATGGACAGGATACTTTTTCAAACAGTCCCAAAATAAATACATCTTGTTTCAGCCACGAAGCCTTGAATTGCTTACTGGAAAAATAGAGGAGATTGGCTGTTTTTTTCGAAAAAAAGTCAATGTTTTCTAACTTTCGGCAAAAAATTGCCACATTTAGATTATCGGTCAGAATGCCCCAGAGTTCCCTGCCAACAATTTTTGCTTGGCAATAGTTAGATTGCTTGAGTTGGTCAAGGTGTGTGAGGCGGTTGAAACAGATACCTGAAAGGTCCAGAGTCACGCGGCCCTTGAAGTTTTCCAAAACAAATTGCCTGGTAAATGAGAGTAACCATGGGGAATCGGATTACGAAAATTGAACAATCCTCTTTTAGAAATCAATAGAGGCAATCAATCTAAACAAATATTGTACATTCAGTGTTTCTTGATCAGTACCCGGGACAACTTGGGTCATTGGCCCAAATTACCCCCCCCCCCCCCCCCTTTCACATGATTGCCTCGGTACGACTCTGCGAAGACGCGGGTCAAAGACTTACTTTGGCATTGGATTACTGTGTGGTGTTGCTTTTTCTTTGTATGAGATTTCCGCACAAAGACAGTATAGTGGTTGGGTCGTACACAGTCGCGAAAAGCGTACATCACATGATAATTCCGCGAACGGAGAGTCAACAAACCGATTATGTGGAAGCGATACATATTTTTCTATTCCTAAGTTTTATTGCAAACTTTACACAGTGTTGCTTTAGCTCTGCTGTTGATGCCAATTTCATATAAATTGTACTTATCACAAAAGGACAGAAACAAAACAAAAAGTACCCAAATCCCCCCATATATAATCCCCAGGCCCGTTACGCGGGTGGGTGGGGGGGGTGGGGTTACCCCAAAATTCGAGAAAAGAGAAAAAGGTTCACTGTTTTGAAAATTTTGATAAAAAGTCCAAAAATTAGCGAAATGTGGCACCAAAGTCCACCTTTTGGTGAAAACAAATGTCCAAAAAGTCCAAAAAAGGACGTGACCATTTTGGGGGTTAGGTCCACTTTTAAACCAAAAAGGTCACTTTTCGGAAAAGGTCCAATTATTTGAAAGTTCCCCACCCCCCCCCTCAAAAAACAAACCTGCGTACGGCCATGTATAACCACAAGGAAATATATAGATAACAGATTAAAAACATTTTTCCGGGAATATTTTGAACTTTGTTATGGTTCATTAAAAATAAGAAAGATTAGAAATTAAGAAAGTTTTTTTTTTTTAATATTCTTTTTCATCAAAGACATAAAATGACAATCCTTTCCTTTACCATATTAAAAAAGAGATGTAGACTACATTAAAAAACGGAAAAATTTTAACCAAAACAAGCTTCAAAAAAAGCATCACAGAAATAAGACAGAAAAGAGACAGACAACAATTTATTTTGGAAAATAAATTCATCTAATGCTGGGGTAAGTTCGTTGCGTAAAACCGGCATAAAGTGTTTGCCTGTGGACTCAACGTGTATTTTAATCTAACCGGCAATGGATCGACTTATTTGGTTTTAATTTAAATCTTGTTGATGTTCATCAGGCATTCCATATCCGGTGTGATACAAGATGAAATAGGATTATAACCATCGACGGATTATAACAGAGTAGTGAAATTCCTGTAAGTCTCACAAACAAAACACAGTACAGCAAAACCGGAAAACTTCAATTTATATCAATCGTTAAATAATTGAGCACAAAAGTCAGTGTTTAGGATATCTTGCGGGTGTACACTGCACAAGAAAGGGCAAAAACTACCAGCTATGTAAAATACCATTGATTCCAGAAATGTTCGGATAAACAGGTGGCCTATTAAGACTTTGGTATTTCTCCATGGGCGTAAGAAAGAGAAGATTTTAGTTAAATCATTAAGGACATGGTCGTTATGGGATCTACTGCAGTGATAACAACGTTCGCACGAAACGCGTGCCAAAATCGACCTTATCAGTTAGAGGACGCTAATCAATTTTTTTCTATCTTGTCGGTGCGAAATGTCCTATTATAGGCAACGGTGCTGGTATACGAGATTTTACGGTATGTCATGAACTGGGTACAAAAATGTTACACAGGCAAAAATGAAAACAAAGGCAAATATATTACCTCAAACACAACCTTTATTCCTACATGTAAAACTGGAGATAAGTATACATTTTGGAAAAGCTTATATACAAGGAGTAGAATGGCCAAGAGAGCAATATTCAGGGGGTTAAAATTCCTACAGGGTGTTGTGTAACATAAGAAAAATAATATTTTGTCATTTTAATATACCTTGTTCATTTTTTCTCCAAAAATGTGCAGAAGGTCAAAGCAGATGTGGATTTTGAAAGACATGACAAAGGCCCTTCCCTCCAAAAAATAATTCAGGAGGTGGTGGGAATAATGTTTTCTGTTTTGAACATACAAGGTGGCCAAATTACTGGATATTTTTACAAAAAAAAGGTTTAATTTGAAGATTAACTCTGTTATTTAAGTACTAATTCTATATTTCTTCAAGAGAGAGAAATACCATAGGAGTATGGGTTTATGAAAGCAATAGTAAAGTCAGTTGCCTATGTATTTATAATTGTGAGCCAGATGCAAACCTATATGTAACTTAAACAGTGTACAAGGGGCCATTTCTTACTTATAGAAAGTGAAATTGGTATTCCCATGGATACCTTCAAAACCTGTTTGACATTTACAAAATCATACTAAAAACGCAAAAAAAATACAGGGATCGGCGGGGCTATTGGGCACATGATGTCTTCAATTGTCTGAATACCCTAAGTACAAGTGTATTGTTTTGATGAATCAATCTATTCCTATAACTAAACTCTAAATAATGACTTAGTGTAAATAAAAACTTTCTTGTTTGACTTGACATATCTAATTTTTTTTCTAAAACTCATGAGCCCACAAGTGTTTCCTTCTCTATTCATTTAAATTTATATGCGACCCATTTTCACCAGTTGTGTGTGTAATGTCTATGGATCCCCCACCGGCTCCCCCACCGGCTCCCCCCCACCGTATCCCCGCGTCGCTAGCTGATGGGGTTTTCGACCGTAGGAACTCTCATACTATAATCCATATGGCTTAACGGGTTTTATCCCTTTAAAGAGCAGGCTTATAGCAATAAATAGACATCAATTTTTTTGAACAGAGTCAAATAGTTAAGAATTAAATGGAAGTAAACTGAAAAAAGTGGAGTTTGTAACAGATCCCCATTGTTTTTAGTGTACACAGTTCATGACTACGACCATATCTCAGAAGTAAATTTTAACGATATGTCTTGCTGCGCGCAGGATTTCTAAAAAAAACGATAATCATAATGATGGGGATAAAAAGTAATTAATTAAAGTATATCAATAGGACTAATTACGAACAGAATAATTCACTAGCCCCCTGACACTTGAGTTTTAAGGCATATCAACAATAATTTTTTAAAAAATAATTAACATTAACATTTTTTAATCATAAATTATATGTGAGTACCATGACACAGTTAGTCAAAGCATTTAAACTATAATCATATAGGGTTTCAAACCCGTTCTTCGTTGGGGCGTTGGTCATTACACTCTCAGAACGGTCGCTCATTTTAAGAAACAGTAGCGCAGCCCAACGTTTGGCTTAAATGTTACCATTTTGTTGGGGTAATGCTAAAATACTTAGCATATATTGGACGAATTTGCTCAATGTTTGCGTAAATGCAGCGTGGCGTAACCGGGGTGGGGGTGGGGGGTTGCAATTAGTGTGTTATAGGTTGACATTTAACTAAGGTCGGAACCTGGACAAACTAACTTTTTTAATCAATATAATGAGACAAATACATTGGTGTACATTTTAAACACCATTTGACCTGATTTCAAATTTACCCTGTACAAATTTTACCCCCTATTTACAAAAGTTCCCCACATTTCCCAGAGGTTGGACCCAAAAATCTGATTCAGCAACCTTCAAACTATACAAAACATCTTCAAAACCTTCTTCCCCAAACTTCTGAAGGGGATTTCGTCATAACACCTACTATTTCATACGAACCAACTTGTACACCCACGGATTCACAAAAAATGTTCAAATACCACTCGCCCCGACGCGACCTGTTGGAATCTGTAGGAAAGTGACAGACATTATGTTGCAAACACGCAATCGGTTCGGGACTTCCCGTCAAGCATTTTCGCTCCTCCGCACATTTCATTCAAATCCTCAATGGATGTCAAATCACTATTGCCAGATCCCTAGACTGTACCCCAGTCTCGGCTCTGTCTCTGGGTGTAGAGCGAACTGGTTTTAAAAGATAATGATATAAATCGGGGCTAAACTAAAAGCTAGATGACTTTTCAGCTACCACCCCCGGACAGCCTGCCAACCAACTTGTCAACAGGACGCGAATTACACAGGGCTCCTGGAATTATCACTAGGTAGGGAGTAGCCCGCCGACGACTGTACGAATGCTGTAGGAAAAACGGTTCTCCAGCAGATTCGTTCACAAGTATACGTGACTGCATACCTTGCGCCACATCTCGTTAATTTTGAATGCCTAATCCGCGCGACCACAGATAAGAAAACAACAGGTGCGTATCAGCAATGCGAAAGTAGGCCTATCAGTTATCGATTACGCGACCCCAGATCCTTATCAGAGTGCCCAAGTATGGAAATAAACATAGCATAAAATAAAAGACGGGGAAGGAGAATACAGAAATTGTCCTTGTGAGTTCTTCCTCCGTTTTTTGTTTGTTTGTTTGTTGGGTGGTGTGTAGTAGTTTCCTTATTGAGGATGGGCTGATCTCATTCTGAAAAATAAATAGGGCCTAATCATGCAGACTGAGTGCCACACAATCAAAAGCTTTCCATTTATGGTTACCAAAGCCCAGTGGTGTCCATTCTCCCAGAAAACATGAATTATTCCCAGCGCTATACAGCGGTCTGACGAAATCTTCCCCAATTCGATCTCAAATTTCACTGTTACAGCTCTAGCGTTGTCATCCAAACGACCGGAATCATCCTTGTGAATCAGGTAATGTAAAATGGTTGCATTCAAATGGGTCAGCTACGCCCCCCCGTACCCCCCCCCGCAGGGGGCGGACAGGCAAATGCTAGCGTCATCTTACTGTGTGTATGTTCCTAACAGAGTTAGAACGGTCAATCCACATAAACACGATTTTCCGGTTGATTCATTGGCCATTTGCCTTACTCATTACTTTTATGTGGATACATGATGGTTATATACGTTTGTTGCTTTTATATGTTGATTTCTTTTCATTTTTAGATTTTAAAATAAACAAAAATGGTGTAGAGACTCAATAATCCAAAATAGAAAATCATTCCCAAGATTTGAAGGATATAGGCTGATATGTTTAACATGATAATTATGATAAAAAACGTACTACACTGTGTGACGGGAGGCATTCTGACACACAAAAGAGGGAAAGGTCTGTCCCCTGTACCCAAACCACAGGCCTACACAGGGTGGGGGGGGGGGGGGGTCCACTTTTCTGCTGATTTGTGCGCGTGCGAAAACCCCAGGTGGTTGTCAAAGCCGCTAAGTTCCCAGGGCCCGTTTTAAATCTGCGCAAAAATTTAAGCCAGTCGCACTGATTCAGCGTCTGTGTGTAAGTGTCTCATTACGCACCATCTTTGGCCGTCGAGAGACAGTGCGAGGATACCAGAACCCATGTGTTGTTTTGACCTCAATGTTTTGTGGGGAGTACCCCCCCTGGGGGAGATTGGAGACGTTTTTCCTTTACAGACTTCGGACACGCGCGTCCAGGTAGGGTTGAAGAGTCTAGTGTTAATTTCACGTGTTAGCTAGTGTTTCATCACCCGTGGACCCAGAGGGGAGGGTCTACAGGATCCCCGGGATTTTTCGGTTTTGCTGTTTGGTAGGCAAAAGGTCAAGGACTTTCATGCATGCATCATGTACGCGCTGGTATTAGGTATACGTGCATTGTATGGTATAATTTCAAATTTCAGTTTTAAAAAAATTTGGAAATGTGCAAATCCCAATCTCTCTTTGATCACCCCCCATATAATGAAAACAAAACAGATAGTCATGGCCGCAGATGTCACTATATTATCACTACTGCGAAATTTTGCCAACTTTGATTTTTTCCTTTTCATGTGTTCCAAAAGTGAAATTCACACACAGGAAGCGCTTTCACTGGTGCCGAATTTCCAGTGTCGTATTTCGTCACCTGGGGCGCTTTTTTTCAAAATGCCCCAAAATCAATAGAAAATCGAATAAAAGCGTACTGTTTACCACAAATACCATCTAATAGGGTCAAGTTTCTGGATCATTTTGGTCAGTGACTGCTAAATGTTTAAACCAAAACAGTGTTGTTCAGGATGATAGAGGAGCTTTTTTTTTCAAAATGGCCGCAAATCGTAAGAATATTCTTTAAAAAGCTATTGTTTATCAACTGCCATCTAATAGGATCGGGTTTTTCTGGATACTTTTGGCCAAGTGAACTCTAGAAATGTTTAAAATAAAACGGTTGTTGTCGAGAAATGATTGTATGGTGGTTTTGGTTTTTCCAAAATGGCCACCCCGAACTAATAAAAATTAACTAAGAGCATAATGTTTTACGACAAACCAACAAGTATCTATAAGTTGTTTTCTCGATGATTTTAGCCAAGTGATCTCTAGATGTTTTCATATAAAAACAGTGTCCATTCACGAATAATTAAGGGAACGTTTTCTAAATGACTGCCAATTCACAAAAAAAAAAATTGAACAAAACACTACCTCATAGGATAAGTTTCCAATATATTTAAGAATATATTCTTTAAAGATGGTTACGTATCACAAATTATTAATTTGGAGGGTGCTTTCGTTGTAAGATGGATGTCAACCCTTAAATGTCACATACACACCATCGAACACAGAGAGGGCTAAATCACAAGCTCTAAAAGGCTGCTTGCATTTTTTTTTATGTATCCTCTCAGGCAATGATAAGGGCACTGCATAGCGCTTCTGCTAGCATATCGAAGTCCTGCAAGGTCAGCTTTTCAGTCTTGGAAACAGAACTCACATGGTGTCGTGGTGAGTGGTAAAGGGAACAAGGCAAGATATGACTGCTTTTTGCTTCAACAAAGTCTTTTCAAAGACGCAGACCTAGTGTTTGAACCCGTTCCCCTGATGCATAAAAAAAAAAATCTGCGGTATTCCCATCTTTGAACGCTTCTATTCGAGGACCCGTGGCAAAACCCTTAAATATCCTAATAACATTGTGGCGTTTAATTTTGCAACATCCCATTCCATCAAAAAATATGTATACACAAACCTTGTATTGATGCTGCATTGTGCATTGATCATAGGGTACATCCGGGGATGGAGGTATACGATCACCCCCCCCCCATGTTGATGCTCGTTCATGTGTTTTTTGACCAAATAAACCTCAAATTTACCATAATGGTTAGAATGGTAATTTCCGCGGCGCTTCTCGCGCATTTTGTTCTAATTACAATTACTTTAACAATTTAGCTTCTAATATGTGGCAATTTTTTTTTGGCGCGCTTTATAATGAATTATCTTTCCAGCAAACCCTGTTTATCATCATTCCGAAATTTTCATCACACCCCCTCACCCCCATCAACCCTCACCCCACCCACCCCCCCCCCCCCCCCCCCCCCCCCCACCCACCCCCCATGTCAAAATTGTACCCACTTGCAGTGATTGTGGTCTTGCCATCTTATAAACCCAATTTGTTTTTTCCTCTTTTAAGTGGAGATCGTAAACGTGTATAGGTTTTCATCAAAAATATCGAAAATCGGCCACTTCCACTCTCGCCTCCTGCCTTTTCTCCTGTTCGGTTAGAAATACTAGTATAGGGCATCTTGGCGTAAAGCTTCATTAACACAAGGCGTTCTTATCTGTTGAGGATACTTCTTATTTTTTTCTGCTGATTGATTTAATCTGCCAACAAGTGGCATCTATATAGTGTTGTCCACAATGTCAGTAAGACTAGCTATTGGTCCTGAAAGCAGGGAAGGGCCCTTACTGGTTGATGGAAAGAAGGTGGAGTTTGTCATAGCAAAATCTCTCGGATCCTGGGATTTCTCAGAAGGTTGCTGTGGCCATGAGATTCCGGCATTCGGTTGGAATGGCAATTCGCAATGGTCAATCCTATCCAAGATTCTGGGCTGACAGAGGAATACTAGAACTTTCCACAAACACTTCTAGTCCAAGCTCTGGCATTTCCAATTGACCACATACGCAAGTGAGCCACGGACCCTCGCCCAAGCAGACCGACATAATTGCAGCTTTGGGGATGTGGTGTTGGAGCGTATGCTCGCACCCCATGGATCGCGAATAGGACAAACTCCCAGTGTTCTTCAGGATATTGTGGTGAAAAAAACGCTTGTTCAGAAGATCTACGTCGCAGAATCTTGACAACAAATTTCTCAATATTGATGCCTTATCAATTAGCCTTGTTACGACAAAGTATCTACCAAGACGGCCCTACTGGTACGAAAGTTACGCCAAAAGCAACAAAAGTATACTTTACCTCTTGTA
>JAMKCH010083366.1:0-10372 GCA_023653785.1 Ophioderma brevispina
TTAGTTATTAACCAACATGGCGTATAAAGTCAACAGCTATTTTGAAGGCTATTTGGATTCTATTGCCCGTGACCCTATTTTGTTGGGTAACTTGAGAAACTAAGCAAACAGATAAGGCAAACTATTTCCTTATTTCAATCCTTAGAACTATGGAAACCATTTGCCACCACATATTACCTGAATCAAAGCGACATTTAACTTTTGACCCTTGTACACACCACCCTTGACTTTTTCCACCATTTTTACACTTTTTAAACCCCATAACTCCGACTAAAAGCTGGGGGTAATTAGTGTAAATCATACCTTTTTAGAATCCTTTTAATCTGAGAAAGAGTGTCATGTACATGTCTTGACCCCTGTAATACCTTGAACCAAGCTGGGGGTCCATTAAAGCCCGATCTTATACTCCACTATCGCTTCATAGCGCGATGCTGCGATGAAATTTTACATCGCAATACACCGCGCGATAAAGTCCATGTATACTCCGCGACAAATTCTCATCTCGCGGAAGTGTTGCTTTATTATTTTTAATTGACAACTAAATGTTGCCAGTTGGCATTTTCCTACAATTTAGGAATTATCTACATACCATTCCGTATTTTGACGATATAGCTTTCTGGATTTCCCGAATGAGATCCAGCAAACTAGAATAGACGAGCGATATTATTTACGATACTAGGCCAAATCCATGGTTACTAGGTTATCCATGCCTGTTGATCAAGTAATCTCAATCTAGGAACGATATTGCCCAATATGCATTTTTGAAATTCTTGCAAATAATGTACATGTTCTGGACTATTTTGTATTGTTTTCACCAGTTAAGTTTCGCACCCTCTTCAAGGATTTTTTGCATGACTTTTTACATTGTTAACTGCCAGTTTGATGATGACCAGTTTATAGTACGACATTTGTACACGGGGGTGGCCATACATGCAACATGTAGGATGCGGAGCTCAGAATAAATCAGGTTGGATAAACAAAATATTTCGTACTAACCGCCAAAACATTCTTTTACTATATCCTTAACAAATAATCATGGCCCTCATATGGGATCATACTATTTTTTCGCACTACAAAATCATAGCTTTTACTAAGTGTCCATTTACTGTATACTTCATTGGATGAGTATTGTTGTTGATTATCGGGCGATAGGGAGATTTTTAAGAGCAGGTCAAGCTCATCTTGGTTTCATGCGGTCATCGCCCGACCTTGTTGCCTAGGACAGCCAATCAGAGAATTTGTCGCGGGCCGCGATATCGCCTAGAGTTGAACAAAATCAACTCTCCGCGAAGGCTCAAAATCCTCGCGCGATTCGAAATTCTTTCGCCCAGGCAATAAAAAATCGGTGTCAAGTTCCATCGCAGCCGCGATAATCGGCGGACGCCGAAGTTGTAAGTATACATCGGGCTTAAGTGGTTGCAAGTCCATCAATTTTATGATTATCAATTCCTAAAATACTTGTTGCAAAATTTACAATTTAAAATCCCGGAAGGGCAACACTCTTTTCTCTACAGTTCCCTGCTACATACACTGGTGGCAGTTGTCTTTCTTGTTCCACAGCAGTCTTCCCAACATGTTTTAAGAACCGTTTACAAGAGAAAGAAAAAAGCGGTATACCTAATGATACAGATAAACTCAATACCACTGTTTGTATTGTATATCATCGGCTGAACATGGAGGTCGTATGTGCTATAACTACTTGAAGCTAAACTTCTACGAACGTTTCTCGGGAAAAGGTGCCATTCAAGAAACATATCAAAAGCCACTCTCCGGACCTTGCAAAATCAGCAGTAAATGAAAGTTTATTTGACAAAAGACAGGTATCGCATCGTTCCCTTCTGTTTTCTATATATCTGGTGGTATCTCTAGTAGTAATAAATCAAAATAATTGTATTTTTGTAAATTCCCATCAAACATACTGTGATGCTTAAGGTTACTATACTACAAATTCTTAAAACTCCGGGCTATTAATCGATCATTCCATTATTTTTTTCACAGTATATTTCCTTGAAAAAAATTGCCAGAAATTTGATTTTATTGATTGCGTGTTGAACAAACGTAATCTCCAACAGACGCTAAGCTAAAATGACTATCCATTAATAAAATCATCCTAAACACAACACAATTCGATGGAAAGTTGGAGTTATCGAAATCAATCATTTTGGCAAATAAATTATTTTCCTATTTTAGGCTAATGTACAATTTACAGAAAGGGTTTTATCTTTTCTTTCAAATGGCTATTTTTGTTGTGATAACCATTAACACTCCATCGACGTCGGTAAAGAATATGGCCCGCTAATAACTAAACCTTGCACGGTGTGTATTATTCGCAGTTCGGTACGTATCCCCGATTAGTGCAATCCTGACCAATCATCACTTTTTTATTTACAATTCAAGGCCACTGTTTTTTTGAGGTTTATTGCACACAGTATAAAAGAAAATAAAACATGTTTTGGAACTTGTGCCTGCTGTCCTTATTGGTCCAGTTTCCCGTTTCTGTATTTCCTTCTGAGGTGCAATCGTCAAGCTATCGACCACCACTTCTTTTAAAATATCCGCATATTTAGGGAACATGGCAATCAAATCAATATTTTTTTCCGGCACTCAAGGATTCAATGACTAACTTTCATTTCAAAAACACAACTTTGGCATTCAATCGTCATAAATACCGTAATTAATAAGAAACCGATGTTGCAATTTGGATCATTTTGTGATTATGAAAATATTTTTTCTGCATGTTGCCATACTTTTGTCTAGTGTGTGGTAGGTCTGTGGACAGTATGCTCAAAAAGGTACACCCCTAACTATCACTTTTACACAGTAGTCGATGGGGAATGGCAACTTTGCGCATGTTTCCTTCTTTAACAATTTCAAACTCTCACAGAGGAATACAACAACATCACCCTAAAGTACAAGCTGAAATCACCAATAAACCAAATTTTGAACATATGATGACCGAAAAATTTTTAAGTTACGAATCACCAAACTTGCCCGATGTCAGACCGGCAACCCAAGATTCTCTATATCCGTCGCCAAAGTAGTAATTGCAATCGTGTGAATTGATGACCGCGTAGTAAAATTTCACACATCCAATTCACCCCTGTCCAATGCAGCTTTAGTTTTAGAAACATACCATTCAAACCATGTCAATCATGAAATTCATCAATCACGTTCTTAATATGAACTAGTGATCAGACATTTTTAAACACTTTTTTCCAGATGCCATGCAAAAAGTAGTCCACCCAAATTTTTTGATCCTACTCAACGGCAGCCATGTTAGTGGTGTATACCTATATAATACACAATGGGCTCTGAAATTTTCAAAATGCCATGAATCTAGACATTGACCTCTTTCAACCTAAATCACATTTCATTCAAAAAATACCTTTAAATTTTTTAATTTTGGATTTTATAATTATTTTAAGGTATATTTAAGTTTGCTGTTTGTTTGTATAACCACGTACTGCGCTATACACTGATATCATGCCATTGTTGAAAGGGAATCAAACATGATTTTTTAGGGGGCGACTCAGTAGAATGTATGCATTAATGGCAAATATAAAATACCTGGGATAAAACTTTTCAGGAAAACAGTCCGAACGGTCCTTTTGCCATTTAACTACATAGACTTTATAATAGGATAAATCCTGATGAAGGGAACCCTCATTGACAAAAAATCTGATATCAAAACGCCAAAGCTTATCTTGATCTAGATAAAACCCGACCGCCATACCCACCGGGGTCACTTTACTTTTTTTGGAAGAAACATGGCTTTTGCAGCCAGCAGTGGTAACCAGATGTTCCCACTTAGCAGAGAGTCACAATTAAACCAGGGGCGGGGGGGGGGGGTGGGTCTCACATGAAATGGATGGCGCATTCAAACCCAATGGCATTCGGTGACTGTAAAATGCAAAAATATGGGGTCTTTGGGTGAGAGACAGCCCAAATTGCCCATAAATAGGGTTATTTGGGCAAATTTGCTATATGTTTCAAAACATGGGTTCCTTGGTGAGATTTTGGCCAAATTTTCTAAAAGGAAGTGTCTTTGTGGGAAAACTTCCCTCCCCCAAAATAGCGGTCTTTTTTGGTGAAAAGTGGAAAATTGTCAAAAATATGACATTTTTTTTGGGTGCCGATGATGCTTAAACCGGACCGGGGTCCTAACAGCAACATGTACAAATCGCCTCCCACCATGTGATTGCCCCCCCCCCCACACCGTCTGGACAAGCAAAAGCAGCTATCTTTACCTAAAAAAAGTTGTAACAATTCGTATTTTTGGTCGTGCCCGATAGCTTTTGCTAGTCTATTACGGGTAGGTAGGCCTCCTCCACTCTAGCTCCACTTATCAGTAAAATAACTCTAAAAATACACTGGGGCCATTCCTATGCCTCTGCTCGTGATTAATTTAGTATTCCCCTCTTCCAACACATGCCACACAATTTATTTCCGTTGAGGCTGCTGAATTCGTCGGATGGTGGTGGCACATGCCAAATACCATGCAAAATCTTTACTACCTGAGCTCAACCTACCTTAGAATATAGGTCCCCAATTTCACATAGCATTACGCTAAATGATAAAAACCACATTTTTTCAGTGCAAACACCCTTACTTACATAGCGATTCATTAAAAGACTGAGGTTGAAAGAAAAGGTCAAAAACTTCAGAAAAAAAGACGACATGATCACTGGCTGGTCATCTATAGGTTACACACCACTAACCTCACTTATACACAGTAGTCCTATGTGGAAAATGGCAACTTTGAGCATGTTTTCTTCCTTCTTTGCACCTTAAAAACTCTCGACAGAGGAAATACAACAACATCACCCTAAAGTCCAAGCTGAATCACCAATAAAAAGGGATCTGGAGGGGGGTGTAGAGGGGGTGATTGTAAATAGAGGCAACACGGACAGCCCCCATCGGCCTCGGTGCAGGCGGGAGTGGTCGAGCGGAGGAGGTCGTTTGTCGTTGGGTGTTTCGGGGAAGATCGAGAGTCAAAAAGATGGGGTAAACTATGGTAGTGTGAGGCAATGAAGTAATTAGGAAGTAGAGGAATTCACGGTAGTGAGGGAAACTAAGAGCTGCGAGTGAGTGATGATAGGGTGTTAAGAGGAGTGGGGTGATGGTAACGGGGAGGGTGCGGAAAGGGGGTCAGGGTTGACGAAGGGGAGGGGTGAACCCGCCACCAAATTTTGAACCTATGATGACCGGAACAATTTTAGTTACTAATCACCAATTGTCCCGAGTCAGACGAAACCGGCAACCCAAATTCTCTATGTCGCCAAAGCTAGTATTTGCAAATCGATGTGAATTTGATGACCGCGGAGTAAATTTCCTCAATTCACTGTCCAAATCCGCTTCGTTTTTAGAAAACATACCAGTCAACCATGTCAATCATGGTAAATTTTCACATCTACTTTCTTATATACTAGTGCATTTTCAGACATTTTAAAGGCACTTTTTCCCAGATGCCATGCAGAAAGTAGTCCACCCAAGATTTTTTAATCCTTACGGCAGCCAGGTTAGTGGTGTATAACCTATATATACACAATGGGCGCTGAAATTAGTTAAAATGTCTGAATCCTAAACATTGACCTCTTTGCATCAGATCACATTTCATTCAAAAATACCTTTACATTCCATTATGACAGGTTTACTTACTACTTGCTTAAGACCCTCAAAATTGCTGTTGTGTTGTAATAAACAGGACGGACTAGGCTATACCCTGATATCTGTGCCAAAATGCGAAGGGAATCAACATGATTTTTTGGGGTTACTCAGTAGAAATATGCATTAAATCAAATAAATATTGATACAACTTTTCAGGAAACAGTCCAAACGGTCCTTTTTGGCATTTAACTACATAGACTTTATAGGATATCCCGATGAGGTAGCCCTCAATTGACAAGAAATCTGAATATACATGCACAAGCTTAATCTTGATCTAAAAACCGGGGTCAATGTACTTTTTGGAAGAAAACATGGCTTTTGCAGCAAGGCAGTTGTAACCATGATGTGTCTCCAGCTAGCACGGTCATCAATTAAAACCAGGGGCGGGGGGGTGGGGGGGGGGCTCACAGAAAATGGATGCGCATTCAAAACCCAAGGGCATTCGGTTGACTGTAAACATTCAAAAATATGGGGTCTTTGGGTGAGAGACATGCCAAATTGCCCATAAAATAGGGTTTTATTTAGTGCAAAAATTTGCTATTGTTTCCAACATTGGGTCCTTTGGTGGATTTTGGCCAATTTTCTAAAAAGGAGGTGTCTTTGTGGGAAAATTTCCCCCAAATAGCGGTCTTTGGGTACAGTGTCCAAAATTGCAAAAAATATGACTTTTTGGGTGCCGATGATGCTTAAAAAAATAAACGGACTCGGGTCCTAACCTCATTACATGTCACACATTCGCCTCCACAATGTGAGTGTGCCCCGCGCCACACGCCACCCACGGTCTGGACAAGCCAAAGCAAGCTACTTTTAACTAGTTTATCATTCGATTTTTGGTCGTGACAGATACTTTTTTCTAGTCTTAAGGGGTAGGCCTACTCCATCTAGCTCACTATCATTAAAATACTCTAAATACACTGAGGCCATTCTAGCATCTGTTCGGGATGAATTTAGTATTCTGCCCACCACAGTCCACACAAATTATTCCTGTTTGAGGCTGCTGAATTCGTCGGATGGTGGTGGCACATGCCAAATACCATGCAAAATCTTACTACCCTACTCACCTACCTTACGATATAGTCCCAATTCACTGCATGTACCGGCTAAAATGATAAAAATCACATTTTTTCAGTGCAAAACACTTCTTACATTCGATTCAATTAAAAGACTGAGGTTTAAAGGGGTCAAAAACTTCACACGAAAAATGAGACCGGACATATATCACTGAGGCTGTCCTATAGGTTTACACAACCACTAACTCACTAATACACAGTATCCTATGGTGAAAATGGCAAACTTTGGAGCATGTTTCTTTCACATTTAAAACTCTCACAGAGGAAATACAACAACATCCACCCTAAAGTTACAAGCTGAAATCACCCAATAACCAATTTTGACATATGATGACCTACAAATTTTAGGTTAACGACTCACCAAACTTGCCGATGTCAGACCGGCAACCCAAGATTCTCGATAGTCGCCAAAGCTATTATTTTCAAATGCGAGTGAATTGCTGACGCTGAGTCACTTTCATCAAATCACTGTCCTGCCGCTTAGTTTTAGAAACATAACCAGTTCCTACCATGTTCCCATCATGAAAATTTCATCAGCTTTCCTTAATATACTAGTGCATTTTCTCAGACATTTTAAAAAGCACTTTTTCCCAGTGCCATTTGCAAGAAGTAGTCCCCACCACCCAGCTTTTTTGATCCTTACGTCAGCCAGGTTAATTGGTTATAACCTATATAACACAATGGGCTCTGAAATTAAGTTAAAATGTCATGAATCTAGACATTGACCTCTTTGCATCACCTTTCATTCAAAAAACCTTTACAATTCCATATGACAGTTTACTACTTGCTTAA
Organism: Ophioderma brevispina; assembly: GCA_023653785.1. NCBI lineage: Eukaryota > Metazoa > Echinodermata > Ophiuroidea > Amphilepidida > Ophiodermatidae > Ophioderma > Ophioderma brevispina. The sequence continues at coordinate 7,530 of JAMKCH010083366.1, forward strand.
GACCCTCAAAATTGCTGTTGTGTTGTATAACAGACGTACTGGCTATACACTGATATCTGTGCAAATGCTAAGGGATCAAACAATGATTATTTTGGGTACTCAGTTTTTTAGAAATATGATTAATGTAAATAAAATATGGATACAACTTTTCAGGAAACAGGCCGAAACGGTTCTTTTGCATTAAAACACATAGACTTTTAGGATAAAATTATGAGGGCAAACATTAAAAGGAAAGGGGAAGGAGGATATGGGGGGTGAAAGGGAGGAGAGTAGAAGAGATCCTTATTCCGTTCTCCCTCCTTGCAGAATCTGAATATACACGCACAAAGCTTCATCTTGATCTAGATACCGGGTTCAATGTACTTTTTTTGAGATAAACATTGCTTTTGCAGCCAGGCAGTGGTAACCATGATGTGCCACGCTAGCCGCGGTGCGCAATTAAACCCAGGGGCGGGGGGGGGGGGGGATCACATGAACTGGATGGCGCATTCAAACCCAAGGCATTCGGTGACTGTAAACAGCAAAAATATGGGGTCTTTGGGTGAGATACAGCCAATGGCCATAAATAAGGGGTATATTATGGCAAAAATTTGCTAAATGTTTTAAACATGGTGTCCTTGGTGAGATTTTGGCCAAATTTTCTAAAAAGGAGGTGTCTGTGGGGGAAAAATTTCCCCAAACTAGCGGGTCTTTTTTTTGGGTGACAGTGGAAAACTTGTCCAAAAAATAGGACATTTTTGGGTGCCGATATGCTTAAAACGGACCGGGTTCCTAACAGCAATTACATGTGCATCGCCTCCACAATGTGAGTGCCGCCCCCCCCCCCCACCCCACCCACAGTCTGGACAAAAGCAAAGCAAGCTATCTTTACTAAGTTGTATCATTCGTATTTTGGTCGTGACAGATAGCTGTTGCTAGTCTTAAGGTTAGGCCTACTCCCACTCTAAGCTCCACTTATCAGGAAAATAACGCTAAAAATACACTGGGCCTTTCCTATGCATCTGTTCGGGATGAATTAGTATTCTGCCACCACAGTCCCACACATTTATTATTCCTTGAGGCTGCCGAATCGTCGGATGGTGGTGGCACATAATACGCCAAATCCCATGCAAAATCTTACTACCTGAGCGCACCTACCTTAGAATATAGGTCCATGCACATGCATTTACCGGTCTAAAATGATCAAAATCACTTTTTTCAGTGCAACACTTCCTTACATCTCGATTCAATTAAAATAACTGAGGTTAAGGTCAAAACTTCAGAAAAAATGAGACCGGCATATGATCACTTCACTGGCTTCGCTCTAGTTACACACACTAACTCCCTTATACAGTAAGTCTATGGGGAAAATGGCAACTTGAGCATGTTTCTTCTTTTCTTTCACATTTAAACTCCACAGAGGTAAATACAACAACACACCACCCTAAGTACAAGCTGAAATCACCAATAACCAAACTTTGAACAAATGACTGACCGGAAAAATGTTTTAGTTCGAATCACCAAACTCGCACGATGTCCCAGACCGGCAACCCAGATTCTCTATAGTCTCCCAAAGCTAGTAATTTGCAAATCGATGTGAAATTGAATACCGCGGGAGTAAATTTCACAATCAATTCACTGTCCAAATGCCGCTTAGTTTTGAGAAACATACATCTAACCGTGTCAATCATGTAAATTTCATCACTTTCTTTAATATAACTAGTGCATTCAGACATTTTAAAGCACTTTTTTCCAGATGCCATGCAAGAAAGTAGTCCACCCAATATTTTTGCTCCTTTCCGGCAGCCAGGTTAGTGGTATAACCTATAGATACACGCATGGGCCCTGAAATTAGTTAAAAATGTCTGATCTAGACTGACCGACCTCTTTTTCATCAACCTTTCATTCAAAAAATACCTTTAAAAAATTCCATTAAGGATGACAGGTTTACACAATACTTGCCCTTAAGACCCTCCAAATTGCTGTTGTGTTGTATAACGACGTACTGGCTATACCCTGAGATCTGTGCAAATGTCGAGGGGAATCAACATGATTTTTTTGGGGTACTCATAGAATCATTAAATGTAAATAAATATGATAAAATTTCAGGAAAACAGTCCGAACGGTTCTTTTTGCCATTTAACTACATAGACTTTTAAGGATTTCCTGATGAAGGGAGCCCTCATGGACAAGAAATCTGGAATATAACGACAACAAAGCTAATCTTGATCTAGAACCGACCGGGGTCAAAGTACTTTTTTGGAAGAAACATGGCTTTTGCAGCCATTCAGTGGGTAACCATGATTTGCCAATCTAGTACAGCGATCAGCAATTAAAACCCAGGGGCGGGGGTGCGGATCACATACAAGCTGGCGCATTCAAACCCAAGGGCATTCGGTGACTGTAACTGCAAAAATATGGGTCTTGGGTGAGAGACAGCCAAATTGCCCATAAATAAGGGGTTATTGAGGCAACAATTTTGCTAAATTTTTCAAATCATGGGGTCCTTGTGGATTTTGGCCAAATTTGCTCAAAAGGAGGTTTCTTTTGTGGGAAATTTCCCCAAATAGCGGTCCTTTGGGTACAGTGAAAAATTGTCAAAAATCTACATTTTTGTTGGGTGCCGATGATGCTTAAAACGTACCGGGGTCCTAACAGCATTAATGGGCTCTCCTCCACAATTGAGTGCCGCCCACCCCCCACCCCCCCACGTCTGGACAAAGCAAAAGCAAGCTATCTTTACTAAGTTGTATCACGTCGTATTTGTCGTGACAGATGCTTTTGCCCTAGCCTTAAGGGTAGGCCTACTCACTCTAGCTCCACTTATCAGTAAAAATACTCTAAAATACACTGGGCTGGGCCAT
>JAMKCH010083368.1:0-12724 GCA_023653785.1 Ophioderma brevispina
ATCTTGCATTATTCTTTGAAAGAAATTGTAGAGTCCTGACTAACAGTCAATCTATGGGTTCAACATCATTAGTGAACTCCATATAATTTTAGATACTTCCCTCTGTGTGTCACAGGCATATATTGATTTTCAAAGCTTTAATACAATTCCAAACGTCAGATTGAGGTGAGAATTCTCCCAAAAATCTTTAAATTCAAGAGCTTGTCACGAGCATAAGTAATGCGATGGCCAGAATCAGTACGATTGAGAAGGTGATGGGAGTAACCAGCACGGGGTTAGGGTTAACATCCCGGAAACAAGGAGGCGAAGGTGGAAGTGGCATAAGAGTTATGGTAGTATGGAATGGATGTTTTCAAAAACCCAGAGTTTTATCCTCAGGTAATCAGGGTTGCAGTAGGTTGGACATAGTACAGATTATATTGCACAGATAAGCACGAAAACCCATGAATTCAAATTTGTTACTTCTGTTACTTGATATGGACTTAGGCAATGTCCACCAAGTAAAAGTATTGACAGAGTTAAAACACTTGAAACCAGCAGGTGTTCATGAGGACTTTCACAGTGTATTAATGTACGTGTTCTAACTTACCCAAATACCACAAAAAATATGGCAACATTTTAATGGCAATGGCTTTAAACACTATTTGTTGTTATGGAAACCTGTTTATTGATTTTTCAACTACAAGGAACAGCAAATATTTTGCCTGGGTATAATATTTTAAGTCGTAGTTGAGATTTTCAATCGGTAAGAATGCTCCATGTGGACCTGCATACAGGGATGGGTGTCAATCGGTGTGTGCATCTTTTTCACACACTTTAATGGAAGAGTAATCATAATTCTGCATTCTCTTAATTTGCTTTCTTACCGTACTTAAACCCCCGGGGGGGGGGTCCAATATGGTTTGGGTAGGGACATGCCTCCACGACTCTTGGAGTAGGACCCATAGCTGTACCATTTTTTGCAAAAAAAGGGACTCATTAAGCTTATACCCAGAGATTGTAAATTTTATCAAATTTAAACCCAAATTTGCACATTTTCACTGCAAAATTTGAAATTTAAGCAAATTTTGGACATTTTGGCTCAAGATTGAGGAAATTGCGGAAATTTCCAACAAATTCAGAAAAATTTGAACAAAAAAAAAAAAGACCATTGCTATACCAAAATTGGCATGAAAAAAGGGGTCATTGATTTCCAGAAAGGCTGAAATGGGACCAGGTGATTATGTAGTCCCTGTATGGTCAGTTGTGTTGAGACCCACCCCAACTTAACCTTAGTTTCACTTCAATAAAAACATTTCTAAGACATATATAAAATTTGTGTAGTAATCATCTTGCAAATGTGATATAATGCACTGAACTAAATTATTTCTGAAGTCCATGGTCCAACCTCTGTAGTGGCAATTTACTTGACCAAGGGCAATCTCCTGTGTTTTGTAAACTGTCAACATATGACCTTGTGTGTGATAACAGAGTAACTGTTTAATATGGTCAACTTAATCAAAATTACTAATAATATCAATATAACTCGACTAATATACAACCGATTCAACCATCGATACTTCAACTGGGCTATTTTACCCCACTATATACCAGACTAGGTTTTACACTTTTTATCCCTAACAAATATTGAAAAGCAAAGCATTTCACATTCAGTAATATGACAAGCACAAGTTAGATTGTGTAATCAAGCCAGTTCCCAGAAATAAACAGTGGTTGCCTTTAAAGACACTATCAAGTGATTTGAAAATTTGGAAATTTGCGGATACTTCAAAGTGGAAGGTTAAGTCTGTAGAATTCTCATAAGTTCCTTTTCCAACTGAAGAATTGAAGAAAAAACTGCATGTTCCAAGATATACGACTCCCCATTCAATTACAGTGTTGTAGTAAGTGTCGAACGGACAGTAATGACTAAAATTTTCCGATTCTGTCCTATTAGGTTGCTTCTGGTCCTTATCATTGCAGGGTATGTTAGGATACCGGTATTTGTTACCTACATGCAAAACTCTGATTTTTTGATGAATTTTTTGATTTTCACTGATAGTGTATTTAAACCTTGCTTCATAGTAAGCAGAGGGTGTTTTGAACTAATCCCTAATACATTGGGCAAAAATGTCCTATAATGTTCTGTACTCAACATATGTCAGTAATTAGGGCAGTGTAAGAGTTTAAAGGAGCACAACCTTTCCATTCTTAAAATTTTTTTAAAGTATATGTTTTGTGTGCAGGATGGGTGTCGAAAAAGGTTGAGTTTTTTAATGTTTAAAAATGGGATTTTTGTGGGATCAACATGCGGATTCATGCATGGGATTATTGAGGTGAAAGGTACCAAAACTGATGCATTGTGGGATGGGCTAATATGCTCTCTTAGGTATCTGTGTTTTTCTAAGGCCACTTATGATTGATTGGTTGAATTGGAGAGAATTTGGGCTGTTTTCAAGTTAACACTTGCAAGGTTAAAGGTTCAAGCATATTACTATTAGTATAGTGCGCTTTTGAACCATGTGTGAACATTGCATTCGTGAAGAGACTTGCATAACTAATCACTCATCTTCAGGAGCAACTGGGGATGAGTGTAAAGTACACATTGGTACCAGCACATGAACTTTAAACACTGGAGAAGATATTTGTGGGAAACATAACAAACTACCCTTCGGGCAATACCATAACTATTCAGCTACCTAGATAAAGCAGAAGTTACTGCCAGTGGTTATATCAGACTAGGCTGCAAATGCATGCCTCTCTTGGCCAGCATTAATAATGATGGCTTTCAGCTTTTCACACACATGCATCTACATTTTTAGGACAACAGACAATTCCCAGCACACTTTGCCTACCAACACAATCAGCCAAACACAGAAAAGGACGAACAAAATCCCAAAACGCAACATCTGCTCAAAATTTCGAATCACACATAACTTTTCAAAGAAATGTCATACTTTGCATACCTGCGAGTTTCAAAGAATTGACCATACTGAGAGACTAGTTTTATGAGAGAACATTGGGTTCCCTACTCTAATTTGCTAGGTGATGACAATAGCCTATATTCTAGGCTAAAAATCCTAATTTTGTGCAATTACATGTATGGCCCCCTGAAAATCAGTGTTGACATATGACATCAACCCGTCCTCACTTCAATATGTTTGAAGATACTTCATCAAAGAACTATTCTTGAAAGAATCAGCTTTGGTGTCTCCTACAGAGGTGCAGTACTTGGAATCTTGATGCTCAAACTCAAAAATCAGCACCATTCAGTATATTTAAGAAGAATTTTAAGTGCACACTAAGCCTTCTTACATGATTTTCTGTTATTTTGTTGTTATCATATGCATTGTTGTACCTTTTGTAATTTTTGGTATCACGGCCCGAGTGAAAAAACACTTATGGTGAACTGGGCCTCCGTGGTACAATAAAGTTGAATGAATGTACTTTTTGCTGATATCCCCATAGAATGTATATGGTGATTCGCTGTGCATGTACAATGACCTCTGGGGGTCCACGTATACCTTTGTGGGGTCACCTTTGAGTGTGTATTTTGTTGTGAAAAAATAAAGACAAGCTAGTTCTTTCATGGAAGTTGTTTTTAATATATATCTTCAACTACCTGAAGCAGAGGGCGTGGTCGAATGTCAACATGGTTTTTCAGGGGGTCAAATGTGTCCAAAACAAGTGCAATTACCCATTTTCACGGGGCTGTACCTCACTTATAACTTTTCTAATGTGTTCATAATTTATTGGTAATTTGGTTAAAGTTCTACTATGTCCGTCTGTTTGACCAAAAGATGGACACTAAAATGTTCTTACTTTTGGAGTATTACCCCCCCCCCCCCTCAGATTTGGCCCCAAATGAACAAAGGCGCATATTTAGGCCGCATTAACTCTAAAAGTAAAAACGCTATGAACTTCCTGCTATTTGACTTCTACACCACATATTACCATAGATAGTGATTTTAAAAGCTTTGAGGCTCCATTACTAATCTGTGACCCTCTCAACATGTCGTTCACATTGGGCGGCACGTTTGATGGTGACCCCCCTAAATTCCAATTGCTCTAGCGGGAAACGAATGGACTATGACGCCTCAAAATTTTCATATTTCATCAACGTCTACCACCACACTAAAGTGAAAAAAACATGACGTGTTTGCGGTGCACACTCCGATACTTATAAAATTTGTCTGTACAGGATCTCCTGCAACTTTTGGTGTTTGGTTTTTTGCAATTTTGGTTTTCTGGCCTTTCAACTTATAAACCTGTACTGGGGGGGGGGGGGGTTGATTCCAGCCAAAAAAAATGGGTCTCCGATACTAGGAGGTGGCCGATTTCCGGCCAGAAAATAAGCTTCGATCTCCCTCACTTTCAGCTACTTTTTGAGAAGTTTTGAAGCAAATTTGGTAGAATATGGCTTGGACATGAAAAGTAGGCTCTCTGGAAATGGTCCTAAAAAGAGCTATTCAAAAGCTTTTAAAATTAAAAAAAAACAGCAAGTAACTTGCACGATCCCCCTGGAAAGATGGCAGTATAACAAGGTGGCTTGTTTTGGCACACTTTCAGTTGCAGGGCATCAAAATTCAATCAATTATTCTCACGGAATAATATCTAGAAATGCAGCAATTTCCTGAAAAAAGAAAGCCTAACCAAAGGGGAAAATGACCGCAGCTGACCTTTGACCTTGATATTGACCTTTGACCTCAACAACATATGAAGGAACCCTTATTCCTTCGACCCCCAGTTAGGTTGAAATCGGACTTCAACTTTTTCAAGACCAGAAAAACAAAAACCACCAAACTGGAACATGACCCAGTTGACCTTTGACCTTGTCCATTACCTTTGACATTATTCCACATTGAAGGAACTCTATTGCACCTTCACCCCAGTCTGGTTTAAATCGGACTTTTTCAAGGAGACGGCAAAACTAAAAACCTAACCAAACTGAACACTATACACATACATACATAAATTACCATACCATACGGACATGCCGCACCCTCGCACTATCCCCCTCTGCTTTTCAAGCCAGGGTATAAAAAAGATCCTCAAATTAGGGTCTTATAGGCGGCACAAACCATACTTCCTCCCAATGTGAGAACCCCCTCCCAACCTGTAACATTTAAATTGTTTTTGCTTCCATACCCACATTTTGAAAACATTTTAATTTTTAATGTACCCCGCTTTTTACCATTAACATTTAATTCCAATTCACACACACACAATGCCACATACACACTTCATAAAAATGATGAAGTGGCATTCAAAGGAAAAAAAAATCAATTTTTTTTAGTTGTCATACAAAGAAACTTTCTAATCTAGAGGTAACATGTGTGACAAAATCATATGCCCTGCAAGGCATCTATGCCAAAACAAACATCCCGGCCAACATAACATGTAGCACATGTGTGTATATCACTTACACTAGACAGTTACTGACCTTGATGTCCAAAAATGGTTCCCGGTTTCTGGTAAGAGACCCTACTAACACTGCATGCAAAGAGTCGCCATACAACTACAGTGAACCAAGAGTATTGACTATAAGTGATTTTAGTCTTACAAGAACTGTTTACAAGTGTTACAGTGAACACTTTTCTGTGGCTTTTTCTTGATAGTTAGGCCCTGTTTCTTGCGTGTTAATGTATTCCAAGGGGGGGGGGGGGGGGTGAGTGTTTGGGCCCTATAGAATCCTTTTCCTCGCTCTCCATATCCTGTTTGTTTTCATACTGTGTAGTAATTGGAAATAAAGTTTGATGAGCATATTGATCTGTCACCCAGCACTCTCATATAGACTTACTTCGTAAGCCAAAAAATAGAAAAGGCGCCCAATTGGCGCACCATAGTTTAAAAACTGAATCTCCAAGATTTTAAGCTTTAATTTTAACGTAGTTTACACCTCACGAGCTTAATTTGATTTCTTAAACTCTTCCTGTCATTTCAAATAGTTAACAATTTTAAAAAAAAAAACGCGCCCAATTGGGCTCAAAATGTTTAAAACTGAATCCCCAGTTACAACTTTAATTTAACGTAGGTTACACCTTCCTGTCATTCAATACACAAAATAGAAAGAGCGCCCAATTGGGCGTAAATATGTAAAACCTGCCAATCCCTCAGTTACGAGCTTTAATTGATGTACGTAAAAATTCCTGCTGTCATTTCAAATAAAGAAAATATAAAAAACACCAAATTGGCCCAAAGATGTTACCTAAAACTGCGTCTTATATAAGATCCACACATGTATGGTAAAGCTTCATCATTATGTAGTTTAACTCTAGGTGGCCTGATCAAATTCTTACTCATAACTCCTATTCGTTACGCACCCTTTATCTATCCGCACCTTTTTTAACTAAACAACCCCTCTTTCCATTTCCTAGCTAGTCTTGGCAGAGACTAAAATCATGTAAGAACAGTGGGGTTCTAATGACTGTAAGGAATTCTTTCTTTACCCTTCCTTTCTTCCGATGTTGATGTAACAAATTGCATTGGTCTTGAGGCAGATGCATGAACCCCCTAAATATATATTCCCACATAATATATATTCATTGCGATCAACCCCTGTATGACGACACACCCCCAAGTGACGGTCATCACCCCACAATCCTCTTCCTCCTCTTTTCGTCTTACCCTTCGCCAAGATAAACATCCTTCAGGGGGCGGGACGGGCCGGGACTCACATCGGAGAAGGTAAGCAAGCCTTCCTTACGAGTCATTAGAACACCACTGTTCTTACATGACCCCCCCTCATACAGGAATCTGTTAACCTTTCATCCGATGTTGCTGTACACATTGCATAACATCGCAGATTAGCACAGGTACTAGGAGGCTGTGCAGGATGCAAACGGTCACACCATGGATTGCGTTAATCGAAATGGAGTTATGAATATGAATTGCAAGCAATTGCAGAAGTAGTAATGAGCATCGCAAGGTCCCAATGCCAATCCACATAGCTGAAACCTAAGCCACCACTTACTAAGAGAATAATTTGTGAGCCCTGAACGAAGTGGCTTCCTGCAAAAAAACTGGCCAGTAAGCGACGTACCTAGAGGAGACGTCCACGAAACCAGCACCCCTCGTGCACACACACGGCGCATAACTGAGGGGTTTACTCCCAAGTATGAAGGTCTACAAGGCTCAGAGCAGCTCTGAGCCATTATACCCAATCGCCACCCTCTGTGCCCATGAACGGCAGAGAAGGAAGGGGCATCCCCGTGAGCTAAGACTGAGGAGGGCTGAAAGAGCCCCAATCCTCGACCCTCGACGGCCACAGTACTATGCGAGAAAACCCGGACAGCGTAAGGACAGGAAGGCTTGAGTCATCAACTGTTCCCTAATGCAGCCAGCCCACCATATCCCACGACTTGAGCCCCAAGGGCAAGCGAGTGCGAGGAGGGGAAAAAGATGAGAATCTTGCGAGGCCGACATAAGCTCACACCGATTCAACATCTCTAGCCGAAAGCCTACCCCGGTGGAGTAAGCTTCAGTATATTACAGCAACCCCAGTGTATCAATTATCTCCACCATAAGGAAAAAGGCCACCGAAGGATTGAGGCGATTTAAGGGCGAAGAACCTACACCAAGTGACCCTCAGCAACTACCCCATGAACAGAACGGTATTATCTAAATCCCCGTGATGTACTGGCCTATATGTATGCGACGTATTATTTATTAAAAAAGGCAGTTACATTAACGGAGCACGTACACCATAATACAATACAAGCATATCCACGGTGTGCCGCAAAGTAGTCACACCGCAACCTCCGCCTACACCCGCGCCCCGAACGGGGACAAACGAGGGTGTATCCTCAAGAATACTAAGACAATCTTCCACAAATTGTCACCTTACAGCTACTCCAGCGCCGATGACTGATTGTCAACGGTGCTGGAGCTGGAGGTAAGCATGGAGCATATACGTGATACATCTGCAAGAGGTAACACCGCATCAACCCGTTTAGATGATCGCAACCAGGGTTGAACCCTGGAAACGACACGTACAGCAATCGACTCTAGGCAACCCCAGCGGAGAGGCAGACCACCTGTTGGCCAACGCCCTCAGCGCCCGGTTACTAACGGCTGGCCTGGCCCGTGCGCAACCCCCCCCCCTTTCCCGCCAAGCCAATCCAAGCGGAACGGCTTCACGGCATGCAGGGCGGGTATACTGCGCGGCAGAGATGCCGCGAACTGGATCCCCACATGCTGCGAGCCTACCGATTCTGTGCCCCGTTCACAGAGCCCTTTGATCCCTAAAGAATAGGTAATCAACTCCCTGTGAATAGCTTGTCTCGCGTATCGATTCCGTAAATCCTGAGATGAATGGTCATTGTATCGCTAAATCCCCTGAGAGCGGATTTAGCAATGACCGACATCACAAAAGTGAAAACGAAATGATCCTCTCAGCCGAAAATCCCCGCTGCAGGGGACGAGGCCATCAGGGTGGAGACCAGCGCATAAGGCCAACAAATCACCCGTAAAGAACGAACAAATGCGTAGGGCTAAACACGCCGCATATCTCTCGAACCTTAACCCCGTGATAAACGGTCCTTTGTAACATAATTTCCTACTGAGAAATTAGCAACGGCCCATCACCACGAGGGTTCGTTCGAGAAGACTCTCCACCCTAAAAATCCCCCGAAGGATTTGAGGCCACCGGGGGTGCCATCGAGCAGGGGCCGGCCGACTAAAAGCGCCACCCACGCCTCGCTGAAAATGCCAAACACTCCTGCCGCCAAAACTCCATTACAACTATTGCCGGACATCTTCCATACAAGTGTGATAGAGCACGCAAGAAGCACACTTTTTGGGGTATAGGGCTTTTGTACACACTAGTGATTTCCTCAGCTCTAATTTTGCCGTGACATAAACCTCACAGATAACCAGCTTATGTTTAAAGTCTGATTCTTCGCTTTCTTAACATGCCACATTCATTGGTAACACGTCACTTTTACATAGGTACCTTTCCCGTATTTAATCATGTAAATCCTAATCAAAAAGCAATGGCGATATCATTGACAGATTGTTATCTAGTTCATTCCTTGATATTGTCCGGAGGAATTCCGTTCATAATATAAACTAGACTGATCGATTTCTTAATTCTTAGCGTTCGTATGATACCTTATTTTTCCCAAACATCTCCAAACCAATAGGTACCTTTGCTCCAACCCACCATACTTTAGTTGTAAGCATACAAATGGCATTATGTCCGCGTGCACTGTAATATAGTTTGTAATGGGATAGTCATGATAGAGGGGCTCAGGGTAAAGCTATCATCCGACTTGTTTTTTGAAGTGTAAGATAGGTTCAAAAACACGAAAAATTTCCGTTACCCCATTAAAAATAGAGCTTAACTCTCATAATCAAAAAGAAAACAACAAAGCTACACAGGCAAGCTTAATATAATGCTTTAAACACAAAAGAAGTTTAATATCATACATTCTGATATGATTTAACTGGTCAAAATTGAAAATTCAATTTTTTGGTCCATATAACATTTTGAGAAAAGGCCACTTAGAGATGTATGTTTACGCGCACTTAAGGCCATTTTCGTGCTTAGGCCCAGGCTACTTACGAGAATTGCACCTGGTTTTACGAAATCAGAAAACGTACGTCGACATGCCCTCTTGGTAATATCCAACATGAGTCCTTCAACACGCCTGAAACTGGCCGTTTGGCCACCGTGCTCATAGTTGCGAGTGAGAGGGCGCTCGCGACCCAGGCTAAATAGTTCCGGTGAAAATATGGATACCTCTCACTCAACAATAAGATTCCTTCACGCTGTCTTCAAATGTCATATATCCTTATTGTTTTGATTGACGAAATAAATTCGGCGTCCACAATGTAGCTGAGAGTGTGCAGATTACGATATATGTGTAAACTTGACACAAGTGATTTTGATGGCAAAATAGGGCGGGTTCGGTGCACGTCCCCCCCCCCCCCCCCCCCTCGTTCATGAGCTCTCACGAGATTGATGAAAGTACGGAACACACATTTGCTTCGAATAACATCTTTATGAAGGCTAAATAGCGCCTTGGCGATTATCATCAGCAGTTTTTTTGCGCTCTGTAAAGCACATTTTGCAGACTGATTTAATTGTGCCAGAAGAGCACAATAGCTGTCAAGTAAAGTGTGTTTTGGAAACTTTCGGAGTTATTGGGCTTCGGCAATGCCATGGTGCAAAATTTGGCTATTTGCCTTTTCTTTATTAGTGACGATGGTGTGCTAAAATGCCCCTTGGTTTTCTGATTGAGATTAATGATGCCCAGAAGGCACGCAGTTCAATTCATCTCATTTGCACTTGTGTATGTTTATGACCAGTGAACTTTGTCCTTGAGTATGAGAACATGGCTGTCATGTTGTAAAGCATTGATCAAACACTCCGGTCAGCTAAAGTAAACAAATATCTTTTTATTGCAATTTGGACACATGGGCTTGGGCAAATCAGAGTGAAACTTTCGCATTTCTTTATATGCATCTGTATTATACCCTACCGTACACGTTAGCCCTCACCTCTGACCCCACCTAATGCGTAATCATAAGCCGCACTATCTTAACCCTAAGTTAACCAAAAACTCTTACACTGACCTCATTCTTAACCCTAACTCTAACTCTAATTCTTTTAAACTGTTAACCCTAACCATGTAGTTCTAGCCGCATCCTTGACGTGTGTGCCAGAAGTTCGCGCGCGAGAGAAACAAGGTCCCAGATAGCAAGACTACGTTGGGCCAACGTTGGCGCAACGTAGTCCCCGGACGTTGGACCAACGTTACAAAAAGACGTCTGACAACCGGCATTTTGCCAGTGGGCCCATCGTTGGTCCACCGTACAAATTTTGACGTTGGCATCACGTTTGATCCACACGTCCAAGAAATTAGTTGCGCCAACGTTGGCTGATAGTTGGGCCTGTGTGAGTCAGAATTAGTATTGCTTTGTTTTTAAAATTGTGCTAATTATTATTAAATCGTGGCGGTAGGTTGTATTCTGTTTCCTATTAAGGAATTGATTTCTCCATATATAATTAGGATATACAGAATGTTTAGCTTGTTTCATCAACCTTGAAGTGACGTGCAATTAAACACGTTCCGACCAGTACTAGTAAAACGCAATCTATTCTGCCAATATAAGATATTTATTCTAATGGTGTCACAGTTCCAAATTGTTACTTGTGCATGATTGCTTCTCATTCGAACCGCAAATACATTTTCTGCAAAAATCAATTAATTCCAATCCCTAATAATAAAACTTATGAGTACCACAGGAGAAGATTAAAATGGTCAAAAAATTAAAAATTTATAAGAAAAAAATGAGAGGTCGTCAAGACAACGCCCACACTTTGCCAACGTCGGACCAACGTTGGGCTGACATTGTCTTAGTGCCGACATCCCCAAACAAATGAAATCAATTTTAGAACCCTTAATGATCCAAATTTCAAACAACTCTTATTATCAAAAGTCACTATACATGTACTTATTTTTCATTTTCCATGACAACTCTAAGTTTACATTTTAATATTCTCGTCGTAATCCTACGTTGGGCCAACGCTTGTTTGCCACCCATCTGTCAACCCATTTAAAGTACTTTCATGATCAGTTTCGACATCACCCTTACTTGGTAGACTTGCCTTGCCGACCGCGACCGTGGCCGCCCATTGCCGACGTTGGCCCATATGACGACCACCTTCCAGCGTTTCTGCACAACGTTGTCCCGTCGTTGTTCTGACGTTGTTTGGCACCCGTCAATTTGTAGTTGGATGCCAACGTCACTTTATCGTCGGTATCATGTCAAAAACAACCATCGTGGTTTTGTTGGTAAAACAACGTCATATCCGTTGGCTTGGTGGTCGATAGGCGACCGCGACCGTGCCGACCAATGGAGACGTTCACCCGACGTCGCCTTGCTATCTGGGGGGCTGCGTGTGAACACGAAGTGGTGCTGTGTGCATGTGCGGTGTGTGTCGGTTATGCACGTACGTGTGTGTGTGTAAGAGTGTGAATGACTGCCCAATCTAGAAAGCTGTCCCAACACGACTGGGGTTTTGGTGTGTATTTATGTGGGTGCGCTTGGTGTATGTTTGTGTGTGTTTTCAAGTGCGCGTGGCTGTGTTTGTGCGTGTTTGATTTGAGTGTGTGGGGAGTGTATGTGTTTATGTCTGTAGTGGGGGGTGGTTGCCGATTGTGCGTGTGTGATTGTGAGTGTGTGGGGGGAGTTTTATGTGTTTATGTCTGTTTGTATGGTACGTGTTGTGAGTGTGTTTTGAGTGTGTGTCTGTAGGTGCGTGTGTTGATTGCTTGTATGTACGTGCTGTGGCGCAGTGGTTTTCCTGCGTGCATGTCTGTGCGTGTGTGAGATTGACTTCATGTTCAGGCGCCTGTGGTTGGCTACGTGCACGTGTTTGTGCGTGCGTGAATTGTAGGGTGTGTGGGTGGGGCGTGTGTGATTGTTTTGTCTGTAGGTGCGTATGTGAGTGTGTGCGCGTGCTCTTGAGTTCATGTCTTTAGGTGCGTGTGTGAGATTGCTTGCATTTGCGTGCTGTGCAGTGTGTGTGTCTTCGTTCACGTGCGATTTGTATGTGCGACGTTTTTTATGTGTTTTGTAGGGGGGGGGGGGGGGGGGGGGGGGGGGGGGGGGGGGGGGGGGGGGGGGGGGGGGGGGGGGGGGGGGGGGGGGGGGGGGGGGGGGGGGGGTGGGGTTTGCACGTGCGATTAAATGTGTTTATGTCCTGTAGGTGCGTTGTTAATTCATGTCTGTGGGT
>JAMKCH010083372.1:0-10585 GCA_023653785.1 Ophioderma brevispina
GCACGTTTCTCATGCATCTGGCCTATACCATATTGGTGTGTAACACCAAGTGGGTCGATGTCTTGTTGTGTTTCAGTCTTTGTGTATTGCGAGGAAGCGCGATTTTCATGCGTCTGGCCCGGCATCTGGCCTATACCGCTATCTTGGGTCCTTCTTACATAAACCGCTTGCATTATTAGCCAGTGGCCTATAGGAAAAAGGGGAAAACGATAAAAGTAAAAATGACGAAGAACCATACAAAAGCGCCACCACTGGGAAGAAGAACGATGAAACGTGCTAAACAGGCAGGGATCCGACCTAGAGGCCCCGGTTGGTGTTTTATCCACGGGCCCCGAACACATGCTACTAGCCACTGCCTAAAAAATTACAGAGTTACTATACCATTCCTTATTACCTGTTGGGTGGAGGTGTGGGGGCGAGCCCCAGAAGCTGAGACGAAATAGTGAACATGTAAAATGTATTTTGAGCCAGTTGGCAGCACTATTTTTCACACCCAAGGTTTGTTCTTCCTCCGATTAACCCTGAAAATACACTTCAACAGAATGTGACCCTTTATATACCAATTTGCAACAAAAAGGGACCATAAATTTGCCAAAATCGCTGTAAAATGCAACCCTTCTCGGCGCACATCCCCGTATTTCCCCTTTTCCATTTCCTTTTCCATTTGGACCGCCAATGGAAATAAGTGTATTTTATTGTTTACTTTTTGGGTTTGAAGATTGCCTGAATAAATTGAAATGAAACACTATAAGAACCACCCCCCTCCATAAAGTTCTTGAAGTGCACGCGGACATTTGCCCCACTACCGCATGCGGAAGTGCAAGCGGATCTTGCAGTACCGCAGGCGGAAGTGCCAAAAAAAAAATCGGTCGTTGTTAACAGGGGATGTGTTAAACCTGGCGGCCATTTGCGGAAAAACAAAAATAATCAGCAATGGCGGCAATTTGCAAGGTGTTCGGTTCTCGTTCTTGAAGGTATTTTTCTTACACGCACAATTACAGCCGGTTAGGATTCAGATTCCTCGTCGTGCTGATGGACGCTGCTGATGCAGCTAAACAGGCCGCTCCGAAGGAGCAAACAGGGTGCAATATTTCTGCAGGTGGGTTTTCGCGCCATTTTTATTGGTAGAAGGATATCTGCAGACAAATTGGGGGCCAAAGACTGCAGTGTTGTCATTTCACTGTATGTCAAGGGACATGTGGAGTAACCGGTTTTCTGAGCGCGGGGTTGGAGGTGGGGCACACCGAATAACAATTGGCGTGTGTAAAAAGGAAACGTTTCTAAGGGCAGCGGTGCCATGAACGCTTCAGACTCCGAGTAGTTCCGACTTCATTTGAACGGAATTAAAATCCCAAACCCTCGAACCAGCCAAGGTTAGGTATGCCCAACTCGTGACTACATTGAGGGCGCTATACACCCCAAAAAGTTGTGACCCAATTTAAAAAAAGCCTTGAAAAAGGTCTTCGGTCAATGTTGTAAAGCTAAAAAATTGTATTTTAATATTTTACAATGTCTTATTATCAAAATCAACTGCCGATTTCACCCACCCTGAAGCGCTTTTTTGTAATAGGGCAAACAATTAACATACTGGAGCTAAAAGCTGCTCAATTTGTCATTTCACCATAGCCATATGCCAGGTGTCAAAAATTTTTAAGAAATCCCAGTGGCCGCAACATTTTGGCTCATAAATTTGGCGTAGTTACAACCAAATTTCAAGCAAGGTTTGACCACTCATTTTTTTAGATGGACAATTATCTTCAAATAATTATTTTCAAAATAAAAAAATCCAACTTCAAATTTAATTTGAGCATTAACCTACCGGGTAGTACAACGGAGTCATACTAAAATTTTGGATGCCAGACGAGTTCATTTCCATCTTTTGCATTTCACATTTTCGAATCACCCTCCTTCTAGTATTAGGGATGTACAAGAAAAATTGAAGTTTGAGATAGGTTCAATTTCTTATAGAAACAAATTCCCTCTTCTCTGCTTCTGGAGTGAATGACATTCAAGAATCCTCCTTGAAGGTGCAGCGGATCAGGAGATAATAATTTTTATGTGCTCCACAATTTGCTTAGTTTCTGCGGAAATAAGGCAAATAAGGGTGAAAGTGGCACTAACTTGCATATTTAGGGTTGTGAAAAAATGCTAATGAGGAACTGACATCTTTTGAAATAGTCCCTTCTAAAGTGCTGACAATCATTAAACAACACTAGTGCCTTGTGCAGAGCCATATTTTTTATTTTGTCCTGACAACACGGTCTCTTGTTCAATTTACCAAATGGACCCGGCTATTGCGTCAGATAAAATGACGAAGTCCAGTCAATATATGAAAAATGATACACAAGCTTCATTAAGGACCTTCATTTACATAGAAGATTAAAACATTCAGTAAAACTGTGGTCAAACAGGGGTTAAATTCAAATATGCAGATGAGATGCACATTAATTTCCTCAAGTATAGGGTATCTCTAGATTCTGCAATGCCACTTGTCAATTTCAATTTCCCGGCCTGGGGGTCCCGGGACTCGCGGGGACTTAGCCGGGAATGTTACATTTTGGTGTCGTGGAACCCCCGCCTTTGTCCCGCTAAAGTAGCACGAAATCCCGGATAGCCAGGCTTACATTTTTTGTACATCCCCCGTTATTTCCCGGCCCCTACTAGCCGGGCTCGGTGTGGGACAATCACCGTATATTTCTCGGCACGATGGGGGCGGGGGACTGCTTTAAAACATCTTGCAGTTACTGTCCATTCCCTAATTACTATGCAACAGGCATCAATAGGCTATGACCTGCCGTGCGTACTCTGTGCTTAACGAATAGGACATGAGAAACTCAGTGTGCGGAAAAGTGATCAAGGGATTTTCTTCGAAGAAGCTCTAATTGAGAATAGATTATCTCAATAAATATGTGAATTGATTATGATAGCACATTTCAGAAATCCGCAAAATGGTTAATTATAAAGGGGTATTTGGTAGGGTAAAATGCTAACTCTCTGGCATAGATACAACCATGATTGAGGGCAGATCAAGAGGACGCCATGGAAAAACCGTTAGACCTATACTTTTTGTAGAAGCTGACAATCAAGATCATCTTGATTCTCTCCCATGGTGATGTCATTTGGTTGACATACGGTGCTGCAAAAGAGCGAAAACGACCATTTTAACCGGGCTTCAACATTGTGTAAAACGGCCTACTCGCATATGTCATGCACACAGTGTGTGGATAAATCCTCATCCATAGCATGTCATTGATCAGTGATTTGATGGTGCCCTGTGAAGTGGTAATCGTTTACATACGATCAAACTTAGGGAATGGATTCATGTCAACAATGATTTGGTTGGGCAAAAGGTCGAGGCCGTTTACAGTGGACACAACTGCTATGACTATGTACAATCCCGGCTGGTCCCGGTTTGCGACAACAGGGGTAAATCATTACTAAAGTTGGATCACCAGAGTGTCAGAACCGAGCCGAATAATTTCACCAAATCGGAAGTTATGTTGAGAAACAAACATCGTTTAGTTGGTTTGTTAAAAAAATCCAAATATCCCACGGCGATAATCCGAGTTCACTTAAACATAGCAGGTAATATCTACAACCCTGCATCATATCTGCCAACGGAAACTGCAGCAAACAACAAGGATCACTCTGGTACGTTTGGTCGCCTACTCTGTTGATAGACTGACTTGATAAATTAACTTGAATATATGCCCATGCAGTACTTGTCAGGGGTATCAATATATTGTGACCCTGTCCAGGGGGAGGCACTCAAACATTTGTGAAATGCATAAGGATGCATATATGCCGCAATAACAAGCGAAAAAACGTGAATAACACACAGCGATTCAAATATTTCTTTTATATTAAAATGCCCACGTTTTATGCAATGAAAATGACAATTCTGGCATTTTTAGCAAGAAATATCAAATAGCTTTCATACCTACGGTGATTTTATGAATTAAATAATTTTTTAGTTTTCTTATTTTTCTATTTATTGTATTTGATCTAGTTATTTTTTTTAAACAGTTTCCTGTTCATTTTGATGTTTTCTGGGAGATTTAAGTTGAAAATATGATCCTTGGATTAAAGTTGATATCTCGACGTGCCACGACTGCGTGTGTGCTACTTGTCTAGCTTGCCTTTCACGACATGGAGAGATCGGACTGCCAATGGTAGCTTATAAATGGTGATATATACAGATTTGACGGGCGAACTGCTCACTGATAGCTGGTTTTATATGGGTGACACATGCGTTAAAGTCCCCGTTTATGTCCCGGCGTAGCGGCCGGGGAAGGAAAATTTGTGTACCTCCCGGTTTAAGTCCCGGCTATCATCATATGATTGTCCCGGCAGGGCGGGACAAGGCTAACGTACATTCCCAGCCAGTCCCGGCTAACATCCCGGCGGGCGGGGCAATACTTTTATTACATGCCCGGCTCTGTCCCGGCATATACCCCGCTAGTCCCGGGACCCCCAGGGCCGGGATTGAAACTTGGGGGGGGGGACAAGGGCAATAAGCATACATCACATAATGTCTTTTAACATGTTGTAATTAAACGGAGTGGTAAGTAGGCAAAACCTAGGAAACCTTTCCTTGTTACCAGCATGAGCAGGCCATTTTCAAAGAGCCAACTTTGGCTTTGCAGACTGCAGACGAACAAAGTATTTCAAAAGCAATTCAAGAACGAGTGTATGTGTCCTTAGATAATAAATTTACCTTTGAAAAGTTTATCCTCAAAAATTTGGTTAAACACAGTAGAAATCCAATCCACTTTCTGGAGAAAACAACATTTCTCAAGCAGAAGTGATTTGTAGTCGCCAATTTCTTCAAAATTTTTAATTTTTCTAATTCTTTTAATGTTTGTTCACATTATATCATCGCATTATATAGGATCTCAACTTCAAGTTGTGTTTGATAGGAAAAACAGGGAGTTCGACATTGGACGGGATTTTGAGATCGACAATTGAGGTAGGTAACAGTGGGAAAGCTATTCCATGTGTTTTTGCAAACTTCACATCCGTTAATGACAACAGAAAAGACCCATAAAGACATGTGACGTTATGCTTAGCAGAACTAAGGTATCTCTGAAAAAAATGACTAATTTAATTAGTAGCGTAAATAAACTTGAATTGACAATTTGCTGTGTGATCCTAATGCTGTGAAAAAATGTTTCACAAGGAAAAGTTGTAGATAATAATTTAAAGATTTGAAATATACAAAGCACTTTTTGATTTTGCTTGAAATTTCAGTGATGTCTCCGTAAAGGACAGAAAATGGACGAATCACTTGTAAATGGCATTATTTTTTTTTCAAAGGGAGGATTAAATGGAAAAGTGCCCCATCAGACATGATCTTTAGATCATCTGTCTTTCTAAAAAGGGGTGGCAACGTCATGTAAGTTGTGAACCAGCATCAAACCGAACTTTTGAATTCAAGATTGGACATTAAGTGCAATAGTATCAGTGTGCAAATTCCCCTGTTTAGCATAGGCAAATGTAGCCTTTTACAAGGCTTTGATTTTTAGGCAATTGTGTGAGTACGACCCTCTCTGGACCGCTAAAGTTCAGTCGTAATCAAAAGCCTTTTCGCAAATATTTCCTTTTCTTTCTATCTCATTGTTTTTCGGGATATTTCTTCCGAAACTATAGCGATCGTTGTTGGTCAATGATGATGTAATCGTTCGCTTAAACTAGTTCCTAGAATACGAGTTTATTGGAACGGATCAATAACCATGCAATTATTTGGGTTTTGGTAACCGATTCAAAAACAAAGCACATACCGGGGCGAATACAGCCAGGATCCCAGATGCAGGCTTACAGCTAATTATAGCTGGGAATGTAAATGGCGAAAACCTTTTGGCTGCTGTGAAAACGGCACGGGGAAAATCATGGTGGAATTAACATGCATCGTTTTGTCAGTGGCACTGTGTAGACTGTTGGTCCCGCCGGGTACATGGTGTAGGATTATTCGAGCCGCTACACTTACGGTACTGTGCGGAATATGACTATTTCATGAGGGTATTTGAAGATACGGCTTACGTGTACTTATGTGATTCGCTTACTATAATGTGAACTTTTACAGTCTTGTAGATGAACGGAGTTGTATTTTACACGTAGTTTCATTGAATCGTTCAGCCATGGTTCGGCCGAAGTTAGCCTTAAATTGTGCAGTAAAGAGGGCCTGTCAAGAACATGGTAAAGTTCGAGGTAATTCATGTTTAGCTAGGATGTGCGGGCCCCTAAATCTCGGGCGTGAATTTGTGTAACTGGACTTCATTTCTGCTTGAATATTTGGGATGTTCCCCACACGTCACATTTGCGTGGCTCGTTGATAAGAGGGTTCAGGATTCATCATTTCAATTTAATGTTCAAAATCCACTTGCATTTCATGTCTGTGAGTGGCAATTTTGACTGTCACGGCAGTACAAATATTTGATTAAAATGACTGACGTATGCCCTAGTTAGTCTCATATCAAGTGTGTGTGCAGGGGATGTGGAATAATTTACAGCCCTTTACTGGCGGACTTTTATTTCTGCCGAGCTGGGCTACAACTAGCCCCATCTGCCAGGCATCTCAAATGACCCCTAACCCCCCTACTGTACGACTCACTCGCAGCTGTCAAGCCTGAGTCGATTTTGCTTTGAATCGTATGCTAATTATGACGTGCAAAAATCGATATGGTAATTTGACGGGCGACGTCATTCGATATGGGCAAGTATCTGAAAACGTTGTCATCGATGAAATTGGCGTGATACGATGACGACTACTTTGATTGACACATTATGCTTGCACGGGGAAAATACCAATTTGCGCAAAGACGCCTCGCACTCCGCTCGGGCTCACGCCTTCGGCGTTCGACACGGCCTTCGGCGGCACGCGGTTGGTGGATAAAAATGCGAGGAGTCTGTGACAATAATAAGCAAAATGCTACCATTTGCAGTAAGCTGCTACACATATTTTGGCTTGTATAGGCCATTTTTTTTTTTATAGACTACAGTGCTATAAAAGGCATCAATTTTTATAAAAATATCCAAAAAACTGACTATACAAAACTTTCAAAGGAATTGAACACTGAACAGTGTCATTTAACCCTCGTTCACTGACCCATTTTTGTAAACAAAACTACCGAAGGGGGGGTTAGGTTACCACCCCCCTGTGATTTTCGTTACGGAACACCCGATTCTGTAAATTTGGTACCCAGGGATAGTTAGAGTTTTTCTTTCAATTGGTACCAAAATAAGTACTAACTCCCATTCTGACGTCACAT
The DNA here is from genome assembly GCA_023653785.1 of Ophioderma brevispina. Taxonomy (NCBI): domain Eukaryota; kingdom Metazoa; phylum Echinodermata; class Ophiuroidea; order Amphilepidida; family Ophiodermatidae; genus Ophioderma; species Ophioderma brevispina. The sequence goes on from JAMKCH010083372.1 coordinate 7,269, forward strand.
GACGTCATATGTTGAAGGAAAGTACGAACATACTGAATATAGGGTGGAAAATTTGATATTTCGCAATTTAGCGACAAACACCCTATTATAGACTCTAAATGATGTCAGTATATAAAAACTAGTCATTTCCCATACGTAGAGTCAAAAAACCGCCATGACCATGAAAATTTGCCCTCCCCCACCCCCATGATTCCTCAACCCTTTTGGCGAAAATTGAATTTCAACTGTGTGTCTATGGAAATGGCAGTTTTGCTGACCATGCGACACTTTTGACGTCATTTGAGTAATGCTAGGGCATGTTGGTACTTATTTTGGTGTCAATGGAAAGAGGGAGGACCGTATCTAATCTATTGGTACCAAATCAGTGTCTGTGAGTTCCTGTGTGTGTTAGGCATGTTGGTACTTCTCTTTCCGGAGGGGGGGGGGGTGGTTACCACCCCCCCCCCCCCGGACGATTACTTTGATGGATCACCCTGTATCGTACCTATACACCGTGGAGTTTTGTTTTGGATTAAAAGGAAGCGGAACATGTCAATTGGCAATTACATTAAATAATTGGCACCAAAAAAGGGGGTTAGCAAGCCGGGGAAGAAACATGAAGGGGGGGTGGTAAACACCCCCCCCCCTTTCGGTAGATGGGGGTTTTAAATGACGGTGGGTCCACTGGGCACAATTTTGTGCCAGAGAGGAAAAACAGGGAACTTTCTAATGTTAATTTAGACTTTATTTTCTTTGTTTATGGATTTATATTTTTGCACAGCAAGATTAGATACAAGGTTCAAATAGTATAAGCTATAACCTTTCCCCTTATCTACAAAATATTTTCCTGAATTTAGAATGCCAAGGAAATTGTTCAAAGTTTATGCCCTTGTGAGCATTCCACACAAATTTGGGAGTTGCATTTGACATCCCTACTAGTATGACGACGTTACATAAGTTCAAATCGTGTAGCACGAATCCCGACAAGATATCTCCAAAATAATTGGAAATACAGACTTAAAATTTATTTGGAAAGGAATTTAGTATTCTGCCACAGCTACGAATTCGGCAAGTTAACGGAATAAACTGTTAAAGGTGCCGAATTTGTTTGGAGAATACTAAATTCATCCCTTTTTTTCATCGAAGAAACAGAATTGCAGGAGGAGATAAATAACAAGTACAAGATAGGTGCATGCTACATACTGCGGCCATAGGGTTATTTTTTCTTAGTGTAATTGGACTTCCGACGCAGCACTGCGTCGACAAGTCCATGACGGTCTATACCACTTTATACAGTGCTTGATTGCACGTATTTTCAATGCATTATTGGCCTTTACGTCGTGCCAACCACCAATGTCAAAAAAACGACGTAAAGGTTCCCTGTACTACAGCCAAGGACTCATAAGTGGACGGCTCCTTTCATTCACCCGCTGCCTTTAATTGGTTTCGTTAAAATGGCACTAAAACAGTCGGGTCAAGCGCTCAATCGTGCGACATCCCTGCGACACACACTGTATGCAGCGATATATTCAATATTGAAAAATCATCATTGCAGCGATTAGCTCGTTCCGTAGCGTTGCACGTCGTCCGTACCTACCTCCTACAACGCTACGCACGGGAGTGTATTGAAAAGCCGGGGTGGGTGCGCAGCGGATCCGATGCGGAATAAGCAAATTCAGAATCAGTACAAAAATAGCACTTTATTGAAAATCTTTACCTTTGATGTAGTCCTAAATTATACGCACGTTGTTTCCTTGACTAATTTTCCATTCATGGTTAAAATCTGATTATTTTGAAACGGTGATTTCTTAACCGTTAAAAATCCCAATTTAAACATAGCACTGATGATAGCAGTCGCCCACTAGTTCTGCTGAGCATAACCTTTTTGTCTTTCATTCATCTTTTAACATTTGGACATTATCGTATATCAGCTAACGTAAAGGTTATGCCGCTGTACAGGGACCTGGTATCCACAACAAGCAAACGCCAAATTTAAAGTCATCTGACATCGTTAAGAATTTCCAAACTTACCTCAAACAGGACTCTGTAGCATCTTACAATACTACAGAACAAGAATCCACACGTTGTTTTCATCCAAACGGCGAAAAAATGTACTAATTGGATGAATTTTCAACGCAGAATTATTTACTCCAAAAACTGTCATGAGTGAGTGGTTGACAGTTTCGGAGTTTGGCGGGTCAAAGGTCGACACGCGTTTGTTTGTTGGTCAACAAACATTACGATTCTCCACTTAGCACTTTTGGGTGAAAAAAAGTGACACAAGATGATGGCGACGAGTAGTGGCATTGTTGGCAACATGCAACATTATCGATTGAAAAGCAGAGGCATGGTAGTGTTTCCCGCAATGCGTTTTAAAGGTTAAATTCAAACGGGTGACGAATACCCAGACAAACGCCCCTGGCAAGACCGACTTGTAAAATTTTTTGCGCATGCGTCAACTTATTTAGTAAGTAAACATACTGGACATCGAAAAGTGAACATCCGAAATAAATCTACTTCATTTTCACCTTTGGATTATTACATTTTTGACCTGAATGAATTTTAAGGTATGTTGATATGTAGAGAACACGCATGGATCATACATTTGGGGTTATTGGCAATTTCAATGTCACAATCTGTGAAGAAACATATGGTGGATTGGTTTTAAGATGGCATTTGCTTATTGTTGATACCAGGTCCCTGTACAGCGGCATAACCTTTACGTTAGCTGATATACGATAATGTCCAAATGTTAAAAGATGAATGAAAGACAAAAAGGTTATGCTCAGCAGAACTACACTAGATTAGTGAGTCGCCCCTGGATTGTTCCCAGTTTATTTTCTTTAGAATAGGCACGAGCACGCTTATTTTCGCTGATTACCAATAAATTACGAACATACACCCGGAAGTGGGAGACAACTATGTTTAGCTTCAATTTTTCTGTCACTTCGTGCCCTTTTAGGGCCAACATTTCACGGATGTAAGCATGAGCTGTGCTAGTGGCCGATCGAGTACCCTCTACGAAGCCGGTTTTTCTGAACGGGAACAATGGACCAACTAATTTGCTCTTCAAAATTCCTTTTAGCAAATACTTTCAGTTTCCTAAATGTCTCGAGCGGCAGTATTCTTTCAGTAGCAATTCTGTGAATAGTAACTATTAGGCTACCGTGTGTACACAGGAAATACCTTAATAAATCACTCGAGGTGGCGCACCCCTTACAAGTAAAGAAATCTGGTAGTAATCAATAGAATATTGTTTCCTGAGTAGAATTTCATGTGTTCTCACTTCTACAAGGTGTTCTTTCTCCAGGTATTGCTGTTTAACAAACCAATGTCTG
>JAMKCH010083373.1:0-51595 GCA_023653785.1 Ophioderma brevispina
TTTAACCCTCGCACTACACTACAGATAGACAACAATGTCATTTTCATATATTAGGGCAATGTCAATTTTAGTTTTTCAGTTAAGATTGCAGCCAGTGGCGGCGCCCACGGGAGGGGGGGATATGGGGCTCCCCCCCAAAAGTTCCTTTCACCCTAGTTTTCCCCCTGTTGAAGAAAAAATGAGGGATTTTTGGCAAACTTTGGTGATTTGGGGCCAAAATCACCCAAATTTTTTGGTGAAAATTAACGATTTGGGGCCCAAAATGGGTTAAAATTCTCCAAATATTTGATACTTTTACCCCCAGAATTTCACTTTTGCTCCCCCCCCCGAAAAGAGGGCTGGCACCACCACTGATTGGCATCAATTTGACATCAACATGGGGGACTATTACTTCAAACATCCTAATCTACAAGTAATTTTGGTACTTCTTAAAGGCAATTAGTTGGCCTCATTTGAAGCATTTTTGCTGCCATGTATTAGGGAAAAAGCCAATTTATCCTTTTCCTTGAGTCAGTCGGCCTCTTGAAATGGTTCTTCAAATGGTTCTTCATGTGATTTCAAGAGCCACTGAACCAAAGAATTTGGATCATGGTAGTCTTTAGGACTGACAGGAAAGTTACTATAGTACTACGTTGATCAAATTTTTTCACATTTCAAAATTATTCTTTTTAGAGCCACCTTTGCAATCAGCATTGAAAAATGCATTCAAATGAGTACTAACAAGCCTAGTCTTAGGTCGTGGTTTTTGGAGGTGGCTCCCAAATGCACCAAGGTTATTTGGGCAGCCATCCAAAAAAAACAATGACTTATGTGTTAATCTCGGTAAACATTTTTTTTAAATCTACAAAGCATTGAAAAGGTGGAAATATTCACAATTATTCTAAGGCCTAAAAAAGTTTGTTGCCATAACAGATAAAAAAAAATATTAGGGTCTCAGTCATATTTGTTAAAGAGGAACTTCACACTCTTTTCTCAAAATGAAGCGGTTTTCAATGACAAGCAAAACATCTATAGACCTATCAAACAATACACAATAAATTAAATCACACATGAATTAGTGGATAACATAATGAATGTTTCATCTCTGGTGTGAAAAGTGTCCAAAACATCATACAAAACTTAACATTAAAAAAAAAACGGGACCCTGAAATGTGTCGCCATTTTGATCTTTAAATAATACATATTTTAAAATATGTGAAATCTGCGGAAAGCTTATTTCAATATCTTTAATTTGCTGAAAGATCATTCCACGGTATGGGCCGAGGCTCCAGTCTTTTCGAATAAAGAATCTGCAGTTGATAAATAGCCTGATTTTCTTTTGGACACTTATTTCCGTCGGCGAAGCCATTCATTTCAATGTGATCCGGGACAGAAGCAGAGAAGGAAAAAGACATCACTTGATTCAAACGACTGTAGCGCGGTCTATACTTAACCCGATGTGAATGAGCTTTGCAGTAAAATAAGATAATAAACCCAGCTTTCAGATGAAACCAAATATGTTGAGATATGTTGCTAAATATTTCAAAATGGCGGCACAATCATGGTCAGTTTTTTTTGACTCACCGTGTATTAGTGACCATTTTCTGTAACTGGAGATAGCTCATTATTATGTGTTCGAGACTCCTCGGAAAAAGCTTGAAATCTTTAATTTCGTCTTCCTGAAAAGAACCAGATGTTCCCATTAAACAATAGCACCTACAAAGTGGATCTTTAGAGTTTGGAAGCCTTTATGGGTTGCACCTTGCAATTATCATTGTGATGATTAAAATGCAGACATCGACAAGATTTGGAAAACAGGTTACAATCTAATGCTGAATTTATTGCAAGACAAAACAAAATGTATGACCAATACTAAGTGCAAAGGGACACTCATATATATGCATGTGACAAAAACTTTGTAAATTTATTTGGGAAAAACTTAAAAATGATGCTGTAAGGTCATTAAGTCGCCATTGATGATGGAAGGCAAAAATGGCTGGAAATGATATATGATATTAAAATTTGGTTTGGTGTTCATAATACATAACCTCCACAATTTGTCCCAATTTTATTGGAAGAACACCCCTTTTTCATTTTCTGGGAAGAAGGGTTTCTTTGTGTGACAAAAATATTCCCTACAAATTGCGCATTTGGATTTTTCAATCTGTAATAAAAACATTGATCACTTCAAAATTCAGGTTTTTTTGTCATACATGAAAATTTAAACCACCACAAAATATTTGTTTTACAGTATTTGAAAATTCAAAATGACATTTTAACAATGATACTTTGAAATATTGCTGGCTCTCAAAAAAGCTCTTGAATCCTGTATACTGGTAAATTTTTTTGAGAACTAAGGACTTCACAACCGGTTTCTCTACAATACTGGAGTCTATATTAATGAGAAACCAGCAAATTTTGGACTGCCTAGTGTTTGTGAAAATGGTCTCCAGAACTCTGTTAAGAGTTTTGTCTAGATAATATTTCAAAAATCAATTTAACACATCTCACTTTGCCCATTGTATGAGTTCAATATTTTCATTATCATAAATTACACACCGCAGAATCTATCAAATTTCTATCACAATATCGATGAAAGTGTCGTCGTCACATATATCAGACCGTTTTATCTTGGAGACCAAACCGGTAGGAGAAAAAAAAAAAGAATTCCATTTTCCAATTACTGCATGGCCCAGAAACAGTTATTGTCTCAGGAAAAACTTCCTTAAACTTACAATGCTAAATGTATGTCCGACAACAAATTTTGACATGTGAATTTGCTCCGAAGTTCGTGTGCGTTCTCAAAGACTATTGGGACAAAAGCACTAATATGCAAAGGCTCAGACAGAGTACCAGATTAGTGCGGAAAAGCGAGGTATAAATTGTCCCGTGGTTTTGCGAAGAATAGGTTGACGCAATAAAGCAAGCAGTCTGAAGACAAACCTGCAGGCGATCGGGTTACACTTGCCTTATGAGATTGAGCAAGCCGAGAGTGTTTTTGTGATAAGAAGGGATAAAAGGGGTCAAAATCTATCTGCTCCTGTAAAATGTCATATAAGTATCAATGATTGCAATCGATTTTGATCAAAACAGATTTGCACCTGCTTTGAAATACGAGATGATTCGGGTTTTTGGAAATTGAATGTGCGGAGGGGATAGAGATGAATGTACAGTTTGCGTGTTCTGTGTAATTGTTCTGTTTTATATATGTGTGTGTGTGCTGTGTAATGTGTATGTGTGGGGGGGGTTTGATATATGCATGTGTGTGTATGTTTTGGTGCATTTTTTAGTGTGCGATCAAATGTTGGATGTAAAAAAACAACATCCTATAATGTATGCATGATGCATTCGGTGCGTATATTACTAAAAATACATGGATTTGTAGAGATCACGCTATGCTGACAACATAGCTTCTCAAGGGCCAATGTTCATAAACAAAATGCTAATTAAACATAGGAGACCATGCAATTCCATTAGTGAGCTCATGACCTTTTACCAACTGCTACCCGACTAATCACAAAAAATATCACCTATAGAGTTATAAAAAAAACAAGATAAAGCCACCACATAACGAATAATTGAATGACAAACAGGACTTAAATTGAATTAAAAAATAACATCACACAAGGTGTGGATTGACTATGTAAAACTGTTTTTATCCAATTTCAATAAATCATTTAAAATATGACCTTACATTTCAGCATGTTATATCACAATCAATCAACAAAAACATTAGTTTTTTTTTTCACTCAAATACCCTTTACCCGCAGCAACCTGGGGGTTGAGCCTATCGTTTAATATGGATTGATATGCTGCATATTAATTATGTACGGTAGTGGTTCCAAATTTGCTTTATGATTCCTCCAACTACCGGACAGTTTTAATTCTTCCAATTTTTATATTATTAAAGTCCATATTTTTTAAGCATGTTCTAAAATTTTATCTTCCAAATCAGTGCTTTCAAGAAATTGCTGGTATTTGAAGGGGGTCTAACTTTAGACCTGGGTTAACCAGGTTAGTCTACATGAGTGGACCTTTTTGTCCTCCAACCTACGGTAAAGTTTAAATGTACAGGTGAGAAAAAGGGCCCCTCCATGAGGAAATTTTCTCACCTGTGACAGCACATTTTTAGAGAAGGTTGGAAGGAAAAAAGGTCCAATTCATGTAGGACTAACCCTGGTTTAAACCCGGGTCTAAAGTAAGACTCCTTTCAGAAATTACCGCCATAGGATATTAAAATAAATTTTAAGTTTAATCATAAATATTAGGCAGCACAGAATTGCATAGGCAATATGGTATGTTTTTATCATCTAAATTCAAGATTGTTTGACATAAAACAACTTTGCTAAGAGGGTGAGCAAATGCATAAATTACAATATGCACTTTGAAACAAGAAAATATTGCATGTATATTGTTGGCTCAAGGATATGAATAAGGTATATTGAAGGAAAGGAAAAAAAAATACTCACAGTCCCGGACCGCAGTGTCGTATGAAGTCGCGGTTTGGACATGGGGCCAAAGGGCACGTGAGGTCACCAAGGTCACATGAGGTCACCAACAGGTCACCCCACCCAGCCCACCTTTCCTTCAAATTACATAATCGTAGCCTTACGGAACTCATAACGCATGCAATATATTAAGAGTTACATTGTGACCACGACACCCACACAGATACACCAACCACAGACATACGACCACGAGTAATCCCTATGTTGCCTTCTGGCATTCTTGCAGACAGACGACTAAAAGAGCATTCTTCACAGTATTTTATTGTGTATAACATTAAATGAACACCCAAGGTCAGAAATAACCCTTTGGACACAAGGAAAAATAGCCTCACATAGCAACGAAACATACCAATATCAAATTGACAATCTGATCATTGATAAAGTTATAACAAAAATTATTTGGAATTGCATTTTGTCTGATTTTTAAAAAAAATTATTTGTATTGATTTTTGAATTTTGTTTTTAAATTGGAATTGTTTTTCCGCATTTCCATTTAAATTTTAATATTGGTTTCTGTTGATTTTTTTTTTATTTGGAATTATTTTTTTGCAGGATGTTTTTTTTGGACAAGCAGTTGCTGAAGTAGGCCCCATAACCATCTGATAGCATTTGTTTGATAATATATCAGGAGCTGCACCCATGAACCTAAGAAAAGCAGTTAGCGTATCGGTCTCCATACCCCCGATGTAGGTTTTTGTAATGAACAGAACGGAACCTGATCATTGTAGGTTCCCCAGGCCGCTTGGTCCATTCATCATGGATTAGAATCAATGGATTTAATCATCGGATTAAAATCATGAGTGGTTTTCGCCGCTGTCATTCAACTTCCGTTATCTCTGGTTTCCCGACAAGTTTAACAGTCCTGCAGTAAATTATCAACTTCAGTGCCACTTTTGATTTTTAAAAGTTTTACAACTTTTTTAAAGTTTTACAAACTTTGATGCAACCTAAGCCACATGGAATACACGCCCGCCGGAGTGGTTTATTACAAAAATACTTGATTTACATATACAAAGAAACATTGTTTTAGGCTATTAATTTCCAGGTGAGATTACCACATAAAAAAATACAACCATTAAACTCACGTTTCACAAAGGAATGGGCACCCTGTAAAAATGTGTCAGAGTCCCTTTAAATGCTGACTCACAGATTTTGAAATAATATTTCTTTTTTAAAAATTAAAAATCGGTCAACTGGAATAAAGATAGTCATCTAAATGGCTCAATTCCAAAGTTTGAGTGATCCAGATTTTTCAACTTTTGAATGTAGTAAACATTACGTGTAGTATACAGTAACCATAGACCTGTGTATAACAAATTTCCAGATCGTGATTTAATTGTTACAAGTTGTGATTTCTATATGCAGGATCTCAAATTGAGATTAGCAATTTCACACATTGATTATAACATGGCAAGCTTATGTACCTGCAAACCCCCAATTGTGAGAAAAATTAGACGCCTCATCTGTGAAATCTCTGAGTCAGCCTTTACTGGAAATAAGTTTTACCCATAGAGCAGTAAAATGTTTGCTTTCTTTTCACATTATAAGGTGACATTTTAAAAATAAAATCCCCTCACAATTTCCTTCATTTAGTTATGGTTTATGAACATAGGCTGTTTATTTGTTATTTTGGTTTCCAAGGTCTGACAAATATTACATTTAATCGCCTTATATTCGTGTACCATGTGGTTTAGTTCTTTATCGTTTTTGTAACAAGCCGTCCATGATAGTCTTTTATCGCCATTAGATTTGTTGTTTTATATATTCTGCTGTTCTTGAACTACATTCAGCGGCATGGTTTGTCGCATATTTGGCATACTCTTCGAGCAATGTGTAGAAAACCTTTTAAAGGGCTCACATTTCCTCCGAGTTATCACTTGATAGAAACAGAAGACTTCCTACTCATAAAATTTTGATCATTTACCAACTCGAAGTAACTTCTTTTTCTGGAAGCAAATGCATTTTTGCTTAAAGTCTCTCAGAAGTTGGGAATTTTTTCCCTTCAGAGTGTAGCAAGCATAGAGACAAACGTAAGCAGAACTGCTTAAGTCTTGAGACAGGATTTCAGTATTAATACTCTCAATTCATAAATACAGATACAACAAACTTGGAAAAAAGAATACGTTTTTGATCCTTGCAATTTCACAGTCATGTATAAATTTTTAGCATGTTTTTAACATCATCTTAAGATTGTGCCATGATCCAACAATATACTGTAAACCATTTGTAACTTGTTTGTTTTTCTGCCTATACGTCTATTTAAGTATAAATATTGGATTGTTTCTGTACATAACCTCCTAGGTAGGCGAAATGTCCAACCGTTCTAGCATGGTCAACCATGGTCAAAACAGTGCTGACCACGGTTGACTATTGTCAGCGATGATCAGCCATGGTGGCTTAACCATGGTCAACCGTGGTTACCATGCCCATGGTAACCATGGTCGACCGTGCTTTTTTTTATCCGGCTGCAAAAACAATTGTCAGCCATGGTCATCTCCTGACTTGACCATGGTTGACCATGGTAAACTTTCAAGTATACCTTGGTCGGACCATGCTTTAGCATTGCTGAGCATTGTCAGCCACGGTCATCACATGGGCCATGGTTGACCATTGTCACGTTTCACTGTAGTCCATGGTCACCATGTTTATCAGCTCATTTGACCATGGTTACCATGGTCACTAAAACCCGGAAACTCACTCTGATCATGGTTGAACCAGGGTAGCCCATGTCTTACCATGGTCGCTACATTTAGGAACTGATTGTCTGGCCATGGGTCACATGGCTGTATTTTCTGACCATGGTTGACCATGGCACGTACAGTGTCCTATGGCCAAGAATTGTGAGAAAAATATTCAAAATCATGCCAAGCTTTAGGGTTCATTAGGAATCCATGGAGACATGATATAATTACCCTTGTCCACTAGTTAAATTCAGCTCTGAACAAGAAACAAAGAAAAGTCATATGATTTAATGGTGGTCCAATTAACAATTGTAATGGACTTGTTAAAAATTTTATGGGCAATTACATGTTTTTTTTTTGGTTCCCAGCCAAAGTCATCTGTACCTACTTCTACTCCACAATGCACTGTGATTTACCATAGATATGTGCCACCACAATTCTTTTTGGTCAAACATGGTCAAGACACAGCTGACCATGGTTGACTATGGGTATGCGATGATACAGCCATTGTGGCTTCACCATGGTCACCGTGGGTTACCATGGTCCCCATGGTACACCATGGTTGACCATGCTTTAGCATAGCTGACCATTGTCAGCCATGGTCATCATTTTGGGCCATGGTGACCATGGAACTTGTGCACTTTGTTTAAACCGTGATACAGGGATTCTCCGAGGTTTTCAGGATTTTTTGTTGCACCACTGTGAAGCTGTGCGTAGTCGCCATTATGGTTCTTTAGTTTTTACTTAGGTTGTTCATAACTGTTGAAGCTTTTTTACAATTGATATATTATTTTTGCCCTTATTATCAAGCAAGATAGGTTAAGCTCAATTGGTAAGTCTTCAGTCTTGTAATACAAAGGGTCCAGGTTTTCAAATCCCGTTCAGTTAGGTTGATTATCTGTGCCATTTTATAATGAACCTAAATCATAAGATAGGAACTATACTGGTGTATAAAATGTGTAAAAAAACTACAAGGTAAAAAATCTTCATTTTTTCTTTTTTTAACCATGATTTGAAAAAAAATGGCACCACTCTATCCATGGTTGATCATGGACAATTCGCCCAGGTTGACCATGGTTAACAATGGTTAAACCAAGCTTTTTTCGCCTAGGGCTGAAACAAACAACAACAACCTCAATTCAGTGGTGTATATAAACTATGTGATCTCTGGAATCATGGGGGCGCTTGACCTTACCCAGAAACTAACTAACAAACTAACTAACTAACTAACTAACAACTAACATAACTAACTACTAACTAACTAAATAACTAACTAACTAAATAACTAACTAACTACTAACTAACTAACCTACCTACCTACCTTAACTAACCTACATAACTCCTACATAACACAATAACTACATAACACATACTGCCTAACTACATAACTACATAACTGCATAATACCTAACACATAAACTAAATACCTAACTAACTAACTAACTAACTAAATAAATAAAATCAACTAAATAAACTAATTAAATAAATAATACAAGCCAAGCAAAAATAAACAAATTTACAAAAAAATAAAATGATTCAAATGAAAGTGTCAAGATATGTTTGAGCCATTTTTAGTGTGATTTTTTTGGCCCCAAATCCCCTAATTTTGCCAAAATCCCTCAGTTTTCTTTCGGTCCAGGTGGTCAAACTGGGGGGGGGGGGGGGGCAAGACAAAAATTTGGGGCGCCAAGATCGAGTGGGGGCTTCCCTCCCCCCATGTCCCCCCGTGGTGCCGCCACGATCCATAACGCGACCTAGTCAAGGTAGAGAGGTCATTTTTGTTAAATAAAAAATACCAAAACTATCTGCTTGTTTTTCTGTGAGTCAAGAAGGTTAGAAGCTTTCGATTATTAAGAATCAAGTCAAAGTCGCAAAGGCAATCGCCAAATAAAGCTTTTTTTGATCTTTTTTGGCTTAAAGAATTGTATCAAGTTCCGCATGTGTCATAAAAATCTAAAAAAAGGCATTTTGTGATTTATAGCTCGTCCATCACTCCAAGCTCTCACCTACAAAAAAGTTCGAGTTAAATTTTTTGGATATCATCATTCAAACATAACGTTGGCACCAATATTGCATATCCAGCCTTTAAATGCAGTTTGATTATTTACGTAGAATCAGAATCTGTATTTTTTTTGTCCATAAAAGACAGAACTTACAACACAGTTGCCAATGGGATGACGTGATAACACACCTGTGCTCATAATACCAATGTGTACATAATCGGCATCACTCCAATATTTTGGAATAAATTTTTTATTTAACGTAATGAAACACAAATCAGACAGGTAGCTAGTAGAATCAAACAAGCAAACCTTTTTTAAATATGAAACATTTGTTATGCTGATCAAGGGGTGAGGCCAGGGTAAAATCATAGGAGTAGCAAACAGTTTTACACGATTAACCTCATATAGGTCAAAAAAAACCTTAATTTTAGGCAATTTAATTGCTTAAAACCCCTGGTGTGTTGCTGTAAGTTTGGAATGTCCTACCCCCCTGCAACCCCCCTGAATTTTTAGATTGTTCCCCCCCTCCTTGAACATAATTGATCATATTTTTGGAAAGAAAGCTATTACCACATTCCTGTTATTAAGATCTAGATAAAATCCATTGCAGAAATGTCTTCTGGGCTTTTAAATGATGTTGGGTTTTTTATGGTCACCTTAATGTCTACACTTGATGTACTTAGCCCTTTGCTGGGGAAATCGGAGCAGCGAGATTGTTGCTTCAATAAATACATGGATATATCCTCTATGATAGAATCTTTTCAATTCATATTTCATTGTGCAAAGTTTTTCAATAGAGTGGCTTTGCAGCTATGTTGAAAGAACTTTATTGTTGCTCAAATATTCTCATCTGAAGTTTCAAATGAGTGTAAAATATACAAACATTCATTAAGAACCAGGGACTGCAAACATGTGGTTCTTGTAAATAACGTGGGGTGATAGAGCATTATAGTATCCTCTTATGTAATTTTGACCATTGCCGCCTAAATGTGGGCAAATTAATGTAAATTTTTGCAATTTTCACACGCTACTCGCACATTTTGTCAAGTCAGACTTAATTGGAGCAAACTCACCAAGACGACTACAAGTTTTGGTGTGGCGCCCTCCTGGCTGATGACTTGGAATTTATGCTCCCTGTATCGACTACCTACCACCCCGATCCGCCACTCGTTAACTCATCCATGGTTGGGTTTTTTTAAGGTGCAACGAGAGATTTTGAGCACCCAAATTTGTGTCTAATAGTACTTTCATATAGAATAAGACACTCCATAGATTTCTTACCTTTGTATTTGTACAGAATGTCTTAAAAGAGAGAAAACAGGTGATTTTTGATTTGCTTATAGTTCATAGAAACCTAGGCGGAGTTTTGTATGTTTGCTCCTAAATATAACGAAATTAGAACTTTCACAATTTTTTGTACCAAGAACACTTTCTCCACCTTAATCCTTCATATGGGGATATTTTTTGATGGAAAGCTTTACATCACGGCAACAATCAAATTTTCACATTTTTGAGGACACCTGGTTATTTGAAATCTCTTGTTTACCTTTAATATGATGGTTTTCCCGTCCCTTTCCTCCCCTCATATTGAATTCTATCACCAAAAACTTTGATACAAACTTGAGTTTAATCCACTAGCCATTTGTATTAAAAGCAAATTACTTCACCTTGATGATAGGTTATTCCAATCAGCCTGGCACCATCACAGTGGAACTGCCTCCCAAGAATATCAAGGAGGCAAGCTGAGCTGCAACTTTCTAAAACTTCTGAATTTTTACTATGTTTATTGTTATCATTTTGCTTTGTATTATATTTGCGTTTTGGGATTTATTTTGCACCTTGAACTGTTGTAGGCACAGTAATAAATTCCCAAGTATACCATGTATAAAATCAACATAAATTGGCCCATATAGAACTTATGAATTTTGTCCGCCGATTACCAAAATCTAAGTTGGTGATAGAGTAAGGTGGGGGGGGGGCCAGTCTGAGTGGGTGTGACAGGTTGTCAATTGTATCACCCACCTTAAGCAGATATAAAGATGAGCAATGCGTGCCACATATGTAACTTGGCTGTAGGTCTGGATTAAGACATTTATATATACCCCTTATTTTTTATCAACAGAATGGCGAAGCATGACCACGCCAGAAACTGCAGGCCAATTATAGATCAGACACTGCCCATGCTGGCTTTGGACTGAAGCCTCCAGGGTTTTGGAAACGTGCGAAAATCAGGCCTATTTTTGGCTCATTTCGCTGCTCAACCCCCTGGGGGTTGATGGTTTTTCTGGCACGCCTCTGTAGGAATTCACCTGATTCTATGGGTATTCAACATGTTAGCACAATCAATACTGGTGCTTAAATGACTATAATCCTATCAAGTGGTTATTGAGGTGGCCTTGGACGCCATGCATCTCAGAATCCACTGACCTACGACTAGGACTTAGTTTGAGACTCATATTGATGCTTTCTCACCTGATCCAATCTTGTCCCATAAAAATGCCTAACTTTTAAAAAATTAAAAAAAATGAAATTTTGATCTCTGAGTTACTACAATAGCCCTGAAGGAATCCAGATATTTTTAAATATTGTATCTGAATGTGGCACATATTTCCCATTCCTCCTGAAGACCATCAAGTCACTGACTATGCAGGCATCTTACTGCTGTTTTGCTCATGTGGTTTTGTACTTGTAACAGAGATAAATATCACATCTGGCAATGTGGTACTCAAACCTTGATAATAAAGTCTTCTGCAAATTTCTCTGAATCGTTAATGCAGAGAAACAACACTATGGTTTTTTTATTGTAGCTTTGACTAAACCATGGAAAGAGTTGGTCAACTACCGAGTCGCTCTTTGATCGCTGCATCATTCATCCAGCCTTGTCCTCTGGGTCACTTGGAGCGCGGGACTGTGAGCAAGCTTGACATTTAGTATGAATGAAAATCATTCTTATACAGAAACTTAGCTACCTATTATTTTAGCTGAATCACCTTGTTCCTTGAAAGAGACCCATAAAAAATCCTATTTTATGTGGTTACTCACCTGTACTTTGTCTGGTCTGAATATAAGTGACTACAAATGACTACAAAATATCATGAACACTTCTTTTCACAATTAAATGCGCCTCATTTTCAAACAATCATGTTTTTTTGCATACATGTAATGCTTATCCATATACTACCACGGTGTGAAATAACTAAGGCCAAAAAAATTGTTGTATTGAGTAACGGGCAGTGCAGTATAGGGGGGGCGGCAATTTTTTTTTTAACATTCCTTCCTGTGCTTTAAATGTGACCATGCCAAGCTAATAAATCACACAATGACCAACACCTCAACTCTGGAGAGCACCGTCATCGTATTTCTGTTTGCAAAACTTGCTTGACTTTTGTTTTTGTTTTGTTTTTCCGCTTTTTTTTTCTCCTGACGATTTTCCTCCATTTTTTTTTTGAAAAGTCTAGGTCGTGCCAAATTTTAGGGTCCGGGCGAGGTTACTCCAATACAATAGTTTTTTTAGGGGGGCCTAAGCTCAAATCGAAGTCCTTCATATAGAAAATCATAACTTTGTGTATACATTCCGGATCCGGAATGTTTTGAATTATACATGTTACCCTATGGCCACTGTTATACTGTGCATAATGTTTACGGCTGGAACGAAAAACCCTATTGATCCTTACTTTGTAATTAAGCATTTAGGTACTTCTCCCTTAGTTTCTAGATGACTATTCCTAATTTACTACACAACAAAAATATATCTATTTCAACTCTCTGAGTCATCCTTTAAGTTTAAAATCTCCCCTCCCCTTAGTACCCTCTGGGGCATCAGGAAATATCTAGGGGCCAAAATTTGGAAAAATTGGGCACCATGACCTTTTTTATCCCTATTAAATAGAAAA
Source organism: Ophioderma brevispina (assembly GCA_023653785.1). Classification (NCBI taxonomy): domain Eukaryota; kingdom Metazoa; phylum Echinodermata; class Ophiuroidea; order Amphilepidida; family Ophiodermatidae; genus Ophioderma; species Ophioderma brevispina. Next base: position 13,065 of record JAMKCH010083373.1, read on the forward strand.
AAATGGCTCAATTACAAAACTTTGATATGTAGGATTACATAATTACCCCACCCCCAGCTCTCACCTGAGCCTGATATCACAAATAGCCCACTACTCTATATCCGCAGCAGCACTTACATGCATTACTTTTTTACAAATTTGCAATACGTTGTACATATTCTATAAGCAATGTATTACATTGCCACAGAGGCCAACCGACTCATCCATGAAGGTAGCCATCTATATAATCACTTTAGTGGCCTTTACCCCCGTTGTTCACTTTTTCAATCGACTGCAAAGCCGGATGCTCATATAGTTTCATCTTGTTTTCCCTAATCAGCTTTTTCATGTCTTAGCACTCCTCCATTTTTCATGATGGCTCCTGGTACTGGCAAATGGCGTATTTTAGAGTGGTTATTTTTTTTTTTACAAGAAGGGGCCACAACTCCATCAAGTGGGTTTTTTTATTTTGAACATTTTTTTTTGCATAACTCTTAAATTCACTATCAGTGATTTTGCTAAATCAGAAATCCAAAAAAAATCATAATATCAGAATATTTGCAAGTTTGTATCAATTACCGTTCCTAATATACCCGGCAAATGAATAGCTACCTAATAGGACAAAATCAGAAATTTTAGTCTCTGTCCGTATGGCACTTCTACAACACTTAACTTGAATGGAAATTTCGTATCTTTGAACACTGAACTGGCCGTTTCTTGCCTTTTTCTGTAATTATTCTTCAGTTGGAAAGAAGTAACTTATTAGAATTCTACAGACTTATCCTTCACCGTTTAACTCTAAAAGACCCCGGCTTTTTGGACTCACCCCCGCTGGGGGGGTGGGGGTTGGGGGTGGTGGATCTCGGAAACGGATTGATGAACTATCATATGTGTGGTACCAACGGATAGCTATGACCCTCCCGAGTCCATTGATAACAAAAAAAGTACAAACATACCTTGTTTATGACGTCACACATCATGTCCAAAAATGCGAAAATCTAAATGTAATTGCCAAATTCATGTTTTTTCGACATTTTTCAAGCCAAAGTTATTTTTTTGGCCATGATGTGTGTCAACGTATGCGCACACATTCGCTTACTACAAATAATCAAATAAATAAGTAACATAATGTAACTGTATCCTTAGCACAAAAAGATGGATTTCTTCTGCTGTTCTTGTAATTTAAATTAAAAGGGAATAGCTTTTTCTACGCACGCAGTGCGGCGATTACGTAATGCCGCAATCATCACCGTATGTCCAATTTTTGTTCCAAATTGTCTTAAATTGAGCGCAAGAAGGCTTCAAAGAAAAAAGGTGCATGTATTTTGGACATGAAAAATAACAAATAGGTTGAGATACACAAAAATTCAAGGCGGGGAGTGTGCAATGTGAAATGTGAATTATTCACATCCAAAAGAGTGGATCTTGTTATCATAAGTCCACTTTCTTCCCTTCATAGTGTCGTCTTCCACGAAAAAAATGGTGTCCCTCCTTGATCAGCAATAACAGCACATTTTTTTGAAGATCTTCCCGAAATGTTCCAATTTTTGAGATTTTTTTTGCACAGTTGTGTGGGGTAATTTGTCTAGTAAATATGCACTGCGAGTTTGCAATGCTCAAAAGGTGTTGCTCCACCAATGGGCAGACCAAGAGATTTCCATTCAATTTCTCCGTGGGCTTTTTTTGTTTTTTTTTTTTTTTGTCCACCACCAAACATGTATTGTCCTGACCTGCTTCCGGGTAGCTCCACTTCTGCACGGAAACCTAGATCGGCCCATTCTGGTTCTCAATCTGTTGAGGGCAGAGGCATCGCCATTCACAGCCCATGAGAGTCAGCTCCAGGTGGAATGCTCACCCATGTTCAATACCAATAGAGTTACTTGGTTTGATGGCAGTCTTTCTTTAACACAAGGCGAACTCTCTCTCTTAGCATCCTAAGACTGTTTCAAGAAGGTTGGACTTTGTTTAGGAAACCTCTCTGGATTTAAGGCATTGCAACCAGGTACTGTCCAGACATAGGGGTGCTTCACATTAGACACTTGGCAGCTACGCTATTGCTCTCTTTGATGCTCGCTACGCTACGACGGACGTCTGGTGGAAGCATTCCTGTAGGATGTATAAGTTTTCCGTTGTTGTTGGACGAGGCTCCTAATTGTAGTAAGCCGGCAGGAGGCATTTAAAACGCTGGATCAAGCTTCCTGGCATAGGTTGATCTCCGCATACCGGGCAGGCATTCTCTGCACGTGAGTAGCACAGGGCACGTGCATCAATCTTAGGTAATGTGGGCGAGCACACCCATCTTTGCCAGTGAGTTTTTGTTCAAGATGTTATTTGCGTGAACATACGTTATCTTTCGTCCTCTCGATGTGAGATCTTATAAGAGAGAGATTGCGGTCTAAGGTAACTCCGCGTAGACAGGGTTATCGCAGTTATAGATCCTGATAGTGTCACACTACCGTTTGAATGAGTGGAATTCATCCTTTTACATGTTCAAAGCAATTAATTAAAACAAACAACCAATTGTATTTGCATTCACCAGACTTAGCTAGTTGATATCAGGTTTACTCTGCTGTAAAATAATCTAATTGACAGGTAAATCCTGTCTGACTTTTCATTATTTAGCAATGGCATCCCATTTGTTGGAATAGTTTCCTATTGACGGTTCATTCGCATAATGTTTAATATCTTGGAATTACTACTTAATCAATCCAGTAACCCTACTATAACCCGAAAGATTTCTATTACGACTTCTCGCTAAATTACCTACCTCACACATAAATAGTATTGGCCATATCCAAAAAGATTTTAAACAGAATTTCTTAAAAAGGTCCTTGGCCTGATCGCTATAAGCCTCGTCCCCAGTATTTTACGGCAGTGTCAACATTTTGGTATCAGAAGAAACTACAATTTTTCTTCCTCAATTTTTACCCTGTGAAATCTTAGAGCCAAAGGATCTTTGTTTGGAATTTATGAGCGAAATGTGGCCCTCAATTTTGTCGAGTACTCTATGGGGGGCTTACAAAATCACGTTTTTATCTCCGCTCAAAACGAATTGAATATCGCGCGAAACTTAAGATGGGGTTTTGGAGTAAAAGGTCATCATCAAGATGAAAAAACTTCATATCCTTACACTGCAATACCCCTTTAGACTAAACATTTGTTTTTATCTTTAAGTATGGAGGGATAATACAATTCATTAATTATGAAAAAAGTTAAATTTTTAAAGTAATCAATAAATATTTTAGTGCATAATGTTTTCCTTTTGGTAAATATTATGAATTTTGGATGCCTTTAACCGTAGTTAAAATTTATCCCAAAGGAAGTTAATGCAAACATTTGCACAAGCATGCGCCCATTTCCCTGTTTAATAATATCAATACTTGTGGGTCTTTACCTGAATGCATTAACACTCCGTTTTGTTTAAAAAGGGTGGCAAATTAAAAAAAGATTTGTGATTTTTGCAATAACACTGAAATATGCCCAAATAGACCTTTTAAGGCTTACAATATTATACATAGCAATCAATTCAATTGCAATACGAGACCACGAAGAAGACCGATAAAGAGCCAAAAAGTTTGTAACGTCCTATCAACACCGATCCGACCATGCACGGAGATAATTTCCCATATTTTCTTCATTTTCAACATACCTTTTATTTGCATCTTGTTTGTAAATCTGTTTACATGTGTCTACGAATTTCATAAATATTTAACTAGTAAATTCAAATTGCGCTCTCCTGCTTGTTTTTTTTTTTGGGGGGGTTGGTGGGGTGTATAGGCGTCAACCTTGGGGATGAATGGGGGTAATGACACCCCTAGAATTTTCTAATGAGAGGGTATGGTCAATATGATCACCCCCCTCCCAATGTTGAACACCCGTTACATGTTTGACCCAAATAACCTCATATTTTACATTTTATTGAAAAATAGTTAAAGGGGTATGGCCCGATTTAAGGATATGTAACTTTCCATGCTTAATAGATTGGCCTTCACTCCAAACCCCAATCTGTAAAGTTTCCGCGCGATATTTCAATCCGTTTTGAATGCGGGACCTAAAAACTGTGATTTTGTAAGCCCACTAGAGTACGGTGTAAAATTAATATTGGTCACCAAAATGAGGCACATTTTCACTCATAACTTCCACACCAAACATCCTTTGGCTCTAAGATTTCCAGGTAAATGAGAAAAATAGTACTTTCCTTCTGATATCAAAATGTTGACCACTTCCGGTAACATCTGAGCTTCTTCCTGGGGCCAGGCTATGACAATTGGGCCATGGACCTTTAATTTTCCGCACACTTCACACACATTTTAATGATTTTAGGGTCTGCTCTAAATTTTTAGCACGCTTCAATATGCGGTAATGTACTAGTAACTATTTTGTCAGCAAAATCTGTTTTTAATTTATAAATTTCCATCAACATCATACCACCCAATGTCACACCAAATTTCCCACGGGGGGGGGACACCTTGTATTCCTTACTTCAGTGAATTTATATTTGAAATTCTGTTTCCAACCCTCGCAACACAATGACTGCTTGTGTATGATTGCAATAAGATATTTCAATTAACATTGGAATCAGGTAAAATGAACTCCGGTGCAGTATTTCATCATGGAGTCTGTGCATGACGAGGCATATCCACTCTTAATTGAGCGGATTTTTATTGAATATACGGTCGTTTTTCAAAATTTTGTTTCTAATTCCAGAAAAGATGAGGTTGAAGTAAATTAAAATTTAAAAAACAAGATGTATAACCTATTGATTATAGTGCACTTCTTCATTTGGTAAACATACATGTATCTGTGCATAATATAACACATTTCTACTTAAAAAATAAGAATCTGCTTCTGATTCTATGTTGAAATCAAGCATACGAATGGTGAGGGAATAAAAGAGGGAGGAAGAATGAAGAAAGAGTGAGATCGAAATAAAATGGGCATAAAGGAGAATAGATAAGAGAGGAGGGATCGGGAGAAAAAAAAGAACACAGAAAGAATTGAATCATAGAATCGTAGAAAATGTACTTCAATCAAAACACATTAAAAAGATACAACAAAAATTCATATGGAGAAGGTACAATAAAAGGCAAGTTGCTCAAGAATATTGAATCCTCTGAATAAAAAAAAAAACATACTAAATTAAAACCAAAAAAATAAAACAATCATTTACCTGTTCACACTCACACGCACATCCCTTCAGTAAGAAAGTGGAGGAGAGATCAGAGTAGGGTCTTTATTTTACTACAGAATGATGACTAAAAAAAGAAAAACCCTCAAACTTTCTAACCGCATTAAACATGCTATTCAATGACCACTACCGGCCTGTGATGAGATTCTTGCCATGAATTTTCAGATTTTTGCAGATGTGATAGGTCTTGCATGTCCCTTACATCATCTGTCAGATTCATGTCGCCACTCCTTAAAATATTTTTTTTTTAAATAAAAGAGACAATTTGCATATGCCCTGATGCCATATGGTGGTGTAAGCTGTGTTCAGAAAGTCACAAATAGAGCAAGCAGATGACACAAAACCTCCCTTCATCACTGAATTCATCTTAAAAGTGCTTCTTTATTGTTATTACCTTAATTCACTTTCCTGAAAAGATTATATAATGTTATTGTTATTGTTGTTTCTTTGGGGAGGGGCAGTGGTAACCAGTAACCAGCCAGTGGGGGCCCCTCTGCCCAGAACCCTTCCCCTCCATCCCTCCAAATGACCGGACCTTTTGTACAGTGTCTATGGTGAAGGACCAATTCCTCATCCTTCACAAGAATGCCTCGCATCCCTTGCACCGCCCCCATTTGCAAATGTCTGGATATGCCAAACTGGAAGGGGTTCTGACATTATTTATATGTCACACAAATAGATTAAAAATTCCCACATACTGGATGTTTTTCTCCTCCCAAGAGAAGCAATATATCTTGCTCTCTTGCTCTATAATAGAAGCATTCTCATAATTTGATAAAGGAATGTTGAAGGGATTACATGGCTCAGTTGCCCCTGATGATGAAGGTCTAGTCATGCTTCTAACACGAACATGTTTTTTTACGTTGCCTTATTGCCTTTCTCTTTTCCACATATGGGATTTATCCTTTGGGATACAGTCTTTCTTGTATGCAAGAGATAACTGGAAGGAAAAGAGGAGTATAGTGTTCTTCCCACAAAGCATTCTTCCAATACATTTTGCACGGTTGTCGACATGAATTTATAGTGTCAAAAATACGCTATGAACAAAAATTTCCCACTCTTTGCAATTTAAGTACTTTTTGTCACTATAAATTCAGTGACAACCATGGCAAAATTTTGTACTGGAAGAAATTGCATTGTGGGAAGATACTATACATCCTCTTGGAAGGAATATTTAAATTTGTTGGGTGTGAGAACCTGCTCCTTTTTATTCAGGGGGTCAACCATCATTTTTTGGGGGTTTAGTGATAATTGATTAAAATTGACTGATAAATCAAGTGCAATCATATCCAGGTGTGACATCTGTATTTTAATTGGCAAGGCCCCATATCTGATTGATTAATGATTGATCGATGCATCAATTAATTTATTGATCTTAATCAGGGGTGTGAGAGGCCATGGACAAAAAACAAGGAAAAGGGGGAAAAAAGAGGAAAAAAGGAGCAAAAATGCCAAAAACAGGCTGAAAATCAAAGAAAAAGCTAAAATTTTGGCAATAACAAACGAGGAAATCCTCTTAAACAAGGAAATTTCACACCCCTGCTTAATGCTGCATTAGCCGTTACCATTTCATCCAATTCATATATAGTTTGTCATTTGATTTTGTCATGTACTAAAATTACACATTAGTTGATAATGAGTTATAAATGTTATATGGTTTCTTTTTTTTTACCTCTTCAATTTGACAATTCTGGGAAAATTTCCTTATTTTACCCTTTTATTCTAGATTTAAACAGGCACTGGCACACTTGCTTTTGGGTATGTTTTATGTGTATGTAAAATATATCTATATTCTTCCAATGGCCTAGAGTATCATTTGTGAGGAAATTGAATAAATTTCCTATTTTCTGAAAATGTGCCAGTGCCACTTTAATACTACCCAATATTTCAAAATGACTACCTAACTAAGTTGGCAATATCTGTAAAATATTAGGATGCATTAAGCTTACAATTGATGGTGTAAAAATAAAAAGGCAGGCAATTTTGATCAACTTTTACAAACAACAACCCTGGTTTTCTTCTTCCATTATACCTTGCTTGAGGTCAGCACACCACTTTTAAGCCTCACAAATCAAACCAAAATAGCTATGACAAAAATAGCTAACAAAAATCTACAGCAAGTGAAAGTCACTCATAGATGTCAGTGTTAAGGAAAATTTGGTGATTTCAGAAAAATATTTACTCCAGATTTCCCCCGGGTTTGGTTTTGGTTTTCATACAGATGCTATTCCCCAGAATCCAAGATGGTGAAAAAACTTTTAAATTATAAAATTGTTCTGTTTACCCATATAAGGAAGCTCATTTGGTCTTAATCATTTCGGGTGAGGGCTTTTGTATATAAAAGCCTTACAACCATGCAAATATCGATTTTGAAAAATCTTGAGGGCGCACTATTTTTCAAATGTGCAAATGTTGACATTTTGAGATACTCAAACATACCATTATCATGAGGGCAAATGCAGTAACCTTCACAAACACTGCAGTAAAAATTCCAGTTATAAAAACATCATGAATGCTACAATAAACATGCACTGGTGCATCAAAAAGTTCACCTAGAAAACTGTTATAACCATTCACTCTTATTTGTCCAGCTTTAACACACAAAGCGCCTATGCGGAAATTTGACATTTTTTTCTCGCAAATGGCATGTTCTTCGTGTATGCATCCTGTTTTGCACTATGTTGTGCTGTAGATAGGTCTTTTCTTATAAATAAAGTCCCTCATATAATTTCCACAAGACTAGCTGCAGTCAAAGGCATTTCATTGTGCAGTCACAAGTAGCATTATACTCCACACAGAATTCTTGCTTGTATAAATGTAAGTGTCAATACATTAGCAGTGACAACCTGCTGATAGCATTTTCAAAGGAAAATCTGAGATTTTTTTCTTTCTTGATTTGAAAATACTCATGTTGACGTTAAGAAGTGGTGGGTAGCTAAACTATAGCATTATGCAGGCAAATTTTACCACTGAATTTTTAGAGATTTTACAACAAATTCTGCTTTGAAGGCTAACAGAGAGAATCAACGCACGGTAATGTGACATTTTATTCAAATGGCATTTTGCTATAGGCAGGTATGTGTGTTTGCAGCTCACAACCTTGTACAGTGCAAGTCCCAGTGTATAAATTGAATCTTTTTTCAAACTGATTTCTGGTTGCCTATGTATTTAGGTAAGGTGTCATACTCAATCAGCGTGTGCATTTTGCATTGAAGTAAATACATGTCAATTGGAGTGATTTGGACTGCAATTGTATTGTTGATGACATTTGGAGCAATCTGACTCTTCCGTATATAGTGGTGTTTTTATTTCAGTACAATTTTGCCATAATATGGGTGTACATATTTGATATTTTTTATATTTATATAAACCATATATTCAGATGTTGAAATATTGTGTGAATTTGGACAAAAAAGACCCAAATTAAGCTGAAAATAATTAACGAGAATTTTGCGGTTTTTGGCTTTCATGCTTCAAAGAATTTAAGATGTGGGCCGCTGCATATAAAAAACTTAACATTTTAGGGACACCTATACACCTACACACACACACACAACGGAATGCAAAGTGGTCCTGCCAGCTATGCTGGCAGCTCACAAAAATGTGGAAATCTGCTCAGGGGCCACTTGTATTCCAAGGTAGATATGATGCGTGAACATTGACTTACAAAATGCACCCTAAACGTGTATTTCCACCTACTAAAAAAACATATCCTAAACAATTATTTTTGTCTATTTTGCTATGTTAAAAAAGTATTTTTGGAACTTTTTGCTACATTAACAAATAAGCAATGCATTGTGTCATTAATATACCCTTTATTATCTCGCTTTACTTTACTTCCGATTTACAATATTTGTGATGGTTTTGATCTCTGCTTAATTTGAGTATTACATACCCTAAACACGTACATCACAATTTCATGGTTAAGAAAAAACATACCCTTTTGTCCATATTTTGCTGTTTTTGACACCCTAATCAATGTACGTGTGTACATCGCCCATTGGAAAAAAGGGACCCTTCTTACGCATTTTCTTGTTCAGAACACGCACGCCGTATGCATGTTTTCCACGCTATGCACACTGTTTGATCGGTCTATAACCTTTGTGGTTTTAATATCAGTGAGTACGAGTCAAAAATATTCATGTAATATACACATTTGTTGATTAAAGTTATGGAAAACCTAAAAGTTGGCCTACAAATTACCTGGATGTCTTTTTCCTCATATCAATGTCTATCTATCGTTTTGGGGGGGCCAGTGCCGTAACAGGGGGGGGGGGGGGGGGGGGGATGGGGGGGGCAGGGGGGCAGGTTGCCCCCCACTAACAACTTTGGCCGGGAAAAATTTTGCAAAAATCATGCTAAATCAGCCGTTTTTTAGCCCTCTGACCGGGAAAATTGGCCTTTTGACCCCCTGAGAGGGAAAATTTCCCAAGAGTGGGAAATTTGCCCCCTCAGAGCGGGCAGGCCCGTTACGCCACTGTTTTTGGGTATGTTATTTTGATGTGTAAAATATATCTCTGTTCTTCCAATGGCCTAGACTATCATTTGAGAGCAAATTGAAGAAATTGAAATTTCATATTTTGTGAAAATGTGCCATTGCCGCTTTAAGATGCTATTTTTATATTATATATAGTTGGTGTTATATACATTTGGCTTTTTAAAGAGTGCAAGAATGTCCTAGCCTTGATTTACAAGGCAGTTTCACCCTACTAAATATCAGGGTGCCATAAAACATGTGGTATAATAGAATTGGATGTTATTAGTTTCTTGTTAGACATTTTTCTTTTTAAATGGGCTCATTTACATTAGGCAAAGTAAAGAAAAAGCAGTTTCTTGCCCTAGCCTGTGTCTTTTTGCCACCCGACTCTTTGTTTTAATTGGAAAATTTCCAGACATTCAACTTGCATACATAAACATTTGTATTTTAGTTTTCTTTTCATTTCCGACAAGAGCCAATATTCAATACAATAACTAGTCTAGGAATATGGCAAAAGAAAAGCAGCAACTAGGAAAAAAATCCAAATTGAAAGTAGTTTCGACAAAAATATCGACCCGCCATGTTGGAAAATCACAATCACTCAAAACATTTTGCTGTCACCAATACCCCAATGACACCCATTTTAAAACTATTTTTTTTAAAAATTGAATAATTCAGACTACTTTAAAGCATTTGTTTTCAAAATGTGACATATTTAGCCAGCCCGGTGGTTCCGAGATTTCCTGTTAAGTGCAACATATGTCCCGATCACAAGCAAAAATTTCCCGGTCGCAGGGCAAAAGGTTAAAAAAAGGGCTGATTTAACATGAATATCCATGTTTTATTTCCCTGATTTCCCCTCAAAACAATTTCAGAGGAAGCGCTCTGCCCCCCTGCCCCCACCTGGCTATGCCACACTGCCCTTTTAGTGTCAAATCTCTCATTGAAAGCCCCAGACAACCAACTTGGATCATGAAGGAGCCCAAAGGGTAGTATACACCTGTCAAGTTTCAGGCCTGAGCCATAAGGGAGCTAGCAGGGTTCAAGACAAAATGTGAGTGATTGAGTTAGTACTATTTCCCATTATAATAAGCTATGCCTGTAGGATCCATCAAAATGACACATCTACAGTCAAATTTTCAAAATAAAGTAGGAAAAGTACAACATCAAACCATAATTTTGTAACTATAACTTATTATAATGAAATCATCTTAGAGTGGATGTTAAAGGTGCATGTTCTGCTCCTTTGGCACCCCCTGAGTTACCTGAAAGTAGTATAAATTTGATATCAGATTAAAGGCTGTATATTCGCATTGTCATCCTGATATTTCAACTTCCAAATCCATTTCTTTCACAAGACATACAGACAAATACTGCCATTTAAATGGTTAACCATCATTGTAACACAGTAGGGAATAAGGGTTTGTTTCTACCCCTCGCCGCACTGTGTCATTACAGTGCCGAATCTTGATCACTTGCTGCAGCAACTCAACGCAACCGCTGCATTTCAAATAAATTTAACTCGGTTTTTGCAGTAACGGTACCGCAAATGCAGTATACTGGACAAGACCGTAATGCGAGCACTGCAACTTACCTCAACGCACATTGCAGTGTAGTATGAACGTACCTTAAGGCCTGTGGAATGTGCTATCCGCTTCCTATACTAGCAAACCACAAGATTGTTTCCTGCGATACTTGGTGGAAAGTGTATACCCATAATCAGGACAAACACCTTTAATGTGGCTGATGCGATCCCTTTACCAAATTCTGAACTCTTATGATGGAAAACTCAGTCAGTAAGAACTCGCCAACATGAAATACACTGTTTCTACTGATTAGATGACACTCAAATGAACACAGTAAAAGCTAAGAAGACAGCTAGCATTATCAAATCAATCTGGTTCTAACAATCTTCATATACTCCACCACCCAATGAAATTAACTGATCCTTTCATATATTTTCTCTAATCATTCTGGGCTCTTCTTGTATTATGCTTGAGAATGGCTTTCAATTTGAAATTATCACTACCAAGTGAAAATGTTTAACGTCTTTCATGGGTATGTTACATGAAAGAGACCATGTGCTATTCCATCTGAATTACTCACCCCATTGTGCTATGCTATCGGAAATCCTCACCCCCTCTGTTGCATGACAGGAGGAGTAGGGATTCTAATTGGAACAGCCCACTGGATAACTTATTTGCATTGTGCGTACAAGTAGGTCGTAAGTACAAAGCTGCCGTTTATCAGAATTCCCATCGAACATTTATTATGCCAAGTCTTTGGGCAGTGGCTTTTGAAATGGTTATTCAGGTAACTCGTCACCCTGAAGAACCATTTCAAGGAGCACTGGACTGAAGGAAAGGTAAATTGAAAGTTATCCTAATACAAGACAGCACAGAGATGTATCACACAGAAGCATTGCACATACGACTTTCTTGCATTCACATGACAATTTGAAATACACACCACTGTGGAAGATTAGTAAAGTCTTCTTACAGGGGAGTGGATTACGAATGGAACAGCTGAATGCCAATGTAAAACTCACCACATCCAGCGATAGGTAAAATACAACACATCGTAAGCCCAGTATCTGAAATAGATATGTTTAACAGCTGCACATCCAAACGTCACATACAACCTAGTTGAAGGATATTACTTATAAATGTTGGGTTTCCTTCTCCTTACCTCTCCCTTTTCCCGCCTCCCCTTCCGCTCCTCCTCGGTACCTGTAAACAGCTAGGGATTCAAGACAAAATGTTTGAGATTTTTGAAACAGTTAAGACATATCTCAAAACCACCTGGCCCAATAAGACTGGCATTGTTTGTACTCATTTGAATGCAGATTTACATGCTGATCTCAAAACCTTATGGTAGAGAAACATAATTTCTGCAATAAAAGGGAAATGAAATAAGACTTGAAATGCAGAGATGAACTTAGAAATTCCAGGATATCATGACATATGCCAGGAAATATCTGTGTAATGTGACACAAGACATCCAAGGATTAATTCGGGTTTCTTTGGATTGAAAATAAAGCTGCCGCATGTTTTTTGGCTGGCCTTATGATAAGCAAGAATTAAGCAGATTTTCATAGACTTAAGCTAAAGCCAAGATCTGCATCCTCATGCAAAAAAATAAACATAGATATGCCAGGATATGAGAGGTGTTTTTGGCATTTCCTGGTATAAACAATTATGTAATTAGAAGAAAATCTTTGGTAAATTGGACAAAGACCATTGAGGAATAAGCACAGGATTAAGGTTGAGTTCTCTTGGCTTGAAGCAAGAGCCAGGATTCATTTTTGCATTCTATGCACCAAAATAAACCTCGAATTTACAGAATATGCCAATACTTGCCCTGGCATATCTTGATATAAAAATTCGGAAAATACCAGGAAAAAATTTGGACAGACATTCCTGAATAAGCCACATATCTAGGCTAAGGAAACAAAAGGTAGGATTTGGTTTTGTTATCCTCTGCAAAAATGACGCTAGACTTTCCAGAATGAGCCAGGATATGATAGGAAATTTTTCCTGGCATATCCGGGGCATCATAAAATCATCGGGATTATACCAGGAAGCTGTTGGTCAATTTTAACGATATCCAAGAATAAGCCACATCTTCAGCCATAAGCATAAAACCAGCAATATTTAGCCTCCTCTGCAAACTGTCCTGGCATATCCGGGCATTAAAATCCTGGTATTTTTGTTTTTTTAGGTATGGTGTCGACAGGGAAAGCGTGTGGGCGAATTTTGACATGATATCCTGAAGAATAAGCCAAAATCTTCAGCCATAAGCATAAAATCAGCAATCATTTAGCACCTCTGCAAACTTTTCCTGGCATATCCGGGCATAAAATACTGGGATTATCCAGAAGCTGTTGTTGGTCAATTTTAACAGATTATCCCAGGAAAAGCCACATCTTCCGCCATAAGATAAATCAGCAACTCATTAGCATTCCTCTGCTGCAAAACTTTGTCCTGGCATATCGGGCATTAAAATCCTGGAATATACCAGGAAAGCTGTTGGTCAATTTGAACAGATATCCAAGAATAAGCACTCTTCCAGCCATAAGCCTAAAACCAGCAATCCATTTTAGCATCCTCTGCAAACTTTTCCGGGCATATCCGGATAAAAAATCCTGGGAATACCAGGAAAGCTGATTGGTCAATTTGAAAAATTGACACAGGATCCAAGAATAAGCCACATCTTCCAGCCATAACATAAACCAGCAATCATTTTTTGCATCATCTGCAAACTTTTCCTGAAATATCCGGGCATTAAAATCCTGGGATATACCAGAAAGCTGTGGTCAATTTCAAACCGAATCCAAGAATAAGCCACATCTCCCAGCAATAAGCATAAAACCAGCAATCATTTAGCATCCTCGCAAACTTTCCTGCATATCCGGGCATAAAATCCTGGAATATACCAGGAAAGCTGTTGGTCAATTTGACAGAATACCAAAGAATAAGCCACATCGTCAGCATAAGCATAAAACACAGCAATCATTTAGCATCCTCTGCAAAACTTGTCCTGGCATATCCGGGATAAAATCTGGGATTATACCAGGAAAGCTGTTGGTCAATTTGAACAGATATCCAAGAATAATCCAGATCTCCAGCTAAGCATTAAAAACCAGCAATCATTTAGATCCTTGCAAAACTTTTCCGGCATATCTGGGCATAAAATCCTGGAATATACCAGGAAAGCTGTTGGTCAATTTTAACAGATATCCAAGAATAAGCAACATCTTCAGCCATAAGCATAAAACCAGCAATCATGTAGAATCCTATGCAACTTTTTCCGGCATATCCGGGCATAAAATCCTGGATCTACCAGGGAAAGCTGTGGTCAATTTTAAAAGATATCCAAGAATGAAGCCACATCTTCCAGCCATAAGCCATAAAACCAGCAATCATTTAGCATCCTATGCAAACTTGTCCTGGATATCCGGGCATAAAATCCTGGGATATCCCAGGAACGTGTTGGTCAATTTGAACAGATATCCAAGAATAAGCCACATCTTCCAGCCATAAGCATAAAACCAGCAATCATTTAAGCATCCCTCTGCAAACTTTTCCTGGCATATCCGGGATTAAAATCATGGGAATACCAGGAAAGCTGTTGCGGCAATTTGAACAGAATCCCAAGGATAGGCCACATCTTCCAGCCATAAGAATAAAACCAGCATCATTTCGCATCCTCTGCCAAACTTTTCCTGACATATCCGGGCTAAAATCCTGGGAATACCAGGAAAAGAAGCTGTGGTCAATTTCAACAGATGATCAAGAATCAGCCCACCATCTTCAGCCATAATAAGCATAAACCAGAATAATTTAGCATCCGCTGCAAACTTTTCCTGGCATTATCGGGCATAAAAATCATGGTGGCTATATCAGGAAGCTGTTGGTAAATTTTTTAACAGATACCAAGAATAAGCCACATCTTCCAGCCATAAGATCAAACCAGCAATCATTTAGCATCCTATGAAAAACTTTGGCATGGCATATCCAGGCAATTAAAATCCTGGGGATCTACCAGGAAAGCTGTTGGTCAATTTTAACAGATTATCCAATGATAAGCCACATCTTCCAAGACATAAGCATAAAACCAGCAAATTTAGCATCTCTGACAAACTTTTCCGACATATTATCCGGTGCATAAAAAATCCTGGGATATAACCAGGAAAAGCTTGTTGGTCAATTTTAACAGTATCCCAAGACATACACCTGTCAGTTTTATGGCGCACTATGCGACCCCCGGGAATGGGCGTCATTTGTCCAATGTGGGCGGAGTACCTATACAATGACGCACCCCTGTGTCTCAAATAGACGCACCTTTGCTTACAAGGACGGTACATTCAAATACTTTTTGTGACGCACCAGTTCTTGATAATGACGAACCATTACACTGTCTAAGCGCACGGGTCTGTCATGACGAACTGACATGAACTGAGTGAAATGGTCGAATGATCCGCGGCGCGCCGGTAAGCATGGCATCGCGGCCCTTTTGAGATCGTACATCGCGGCCTAAAATATCGCAATATCGCGATATTACGATATCATTTTGGCTTAATAAATTCCATTATTCGACCTCAGTATGACATTATAAACCATTCCAACAATGACTCTAAACCCTTCTTTACTTAACCTAAAAAAACTTGCCGTTATACTCGGCAAAATTAGATCCATATTTTCCAAATTACTCGTAAAAGTTTTGACGAAATCTGAGTGTTCTTATATCATTAATATCAATGGCGATACTCCTTCACTGGTACTCGTAATTCATGAAATCGGTCAAAGGTGAAGGGTCGTGATCATTACGTAAGCTGGGGGTGTTTAAAGATCTAGTCCGAGTCAGACGAACAACTTTACTATTCAAGATTGGACGGTAGAGAAAATCCCAATAGCCATATTTAACAAATTGGAAAATGTTAAAAAAAAGAAGACAGCATAATGGACGCGATTTGGTGTACGTTTTTTATGTTGAAGTCATGAGAATGTCGAGTGTGTGTGTTTGTAAAGTGATCACAGAAGATTAACCAATGTCGGTGAAATGAGGGAAGAAAAAAAACAAGGATGATGTAATGAGACAAAATGTTCTTGCCTATTTCTCTGCCCCCAATACCCCACAGTAGTTCATATTATGTTCTTTCATCTCGTCTGGTCGTCTGTCAATTCATTGTCCGTTAACTTAGGTTGTTGTTTACTTGGTTAAAAAAAAAAAAAGGACACTCGTGTACTGCTGGCTCACGTATCTCCTTTCCCCCACTTGTCAATCGAGCAGGCTGTAATGCACATGGAAGATAAAAATTGCGCACACGCAAATGATCTGGGGTATCACGCATTCCTAATTGCCGTGCCCCTACCAGTCCAGGTCCAGACAGCTGTTTGGGCTTCCGCAAACAATAGCACCGAAAAAGGCGATTGTAAACGCTGTATTTTTGATATCAATCGAGCCATCACAAAAATAACACTCTTGAAAATATGGCGTTAATAGACATTTACTCATTTACTCAGGGGGTATTTTGAAATGTGAAGGCTTTGATACAACAAATCCATTGACCAAGCGCAACAAGTAACATTCCCTAGAGTTACCGGCAGTACGGTACGTAATAATCATGGTATAAGGGATAATACGCACGCGCGATCGTCATTACTTGAAAATTATGAAGGACCTAATGAAATATTCAAACAGTAGCATGATTTCCTTGACGTCATATTTTAGGTAAAATATCATAACACCGGCAAGGGCAGGGCAAGGGCAAGCGACTCGATAGTCACGCCGGACAAGAGTGAACTATTTATCAAGCCAAAGAGGATATTATCACGATTATTTACATTTTTATAATCGAACACACAATGAAGTTCTGTCATCACAATATTTCTGTTCACATTTTCCCTTCATTAAGCTAAACTTACAGCTCCCCCCCTCCAACTTCCTTTTCTCCACCCGGGCCGAGTTTACCATTTTTTTCAAGGAAAATTCCCTTCATGCCGGCACCTGGTACAGTGGGCTGCCTTAGATATGCCGCACGTGGACCGGCCAGGGCCAGGTGATGAATTTGGGTCAGCGTGTCACACAGAACATGTACAATGTAAATGTATACTGTCCACGTGTTAGATCGGAATATCTTGGTACGATGTTCATTATGCTGTGAGCCTGACATCGTGGTTAATAATTTGCTGTAATTTGGAGAATAATGGAGGATCCTCGTCTTTCTCCCAATTGAAAGATGCTGGAACATGGCCCGTAAAAGGTAGTATTTAACCACAGGTAATAAATGCGAATATATGGGATTTACTGTGTGTCTGATAGAAATCTTGGAAGGAGTTTGATATTTTATAGCCAAAGATATTACTCAGAATTATCTCGCATATCGTCGGACCCTGACAAATAGCACCACGATAATGAAAAATTATCGCAATAGTTATCGCCATCGTGATTATCGCACACCCTTGATTTTTTTTCCTGTTCAGATCTTGAAGGAAGACAGGCATTTGCCGAACCCAGGTAAAATGACGGACATTTACACACACTATTTCTCAATGTTGTGACGGACCAAAGTCTCAATGACGTACCCTGCGTCAAGAATGTGCGTGGTAAAGACCACCCATGACGCACTTTCCGGGGGTCGCATAGTGCGCCATACACTGACAGGTGTATATCATATCTTCCAGACATAAGCCATAACCGATATTAGCATCCTTGCAAACTTTTCATGGCCTACCGGGCATAATATCCTGGGAAGTATACCAGGAAGGGAAAGCTGTTGCCGTCAATTTTAAACAAGATATCCAAGACTAAATCCATATCTTCCAGCCATAAGCATAAAACCAGCAATCATTGCATCCTCTGCACACTTTTTGGATATCCGGGCATAAAACTCTGGGATATACAGGAAAGATGTGTGGTCCAAGTTCAAACAGATATCAAGCATTAAGCCACATCCTTCCAGCAAAGCAGATAAAACCAGCACTCGCATTTAGCATCCTCTGCAAACTTTTCCTGGCATATCCGGGCATAAAATCCTGGGAATAACCAGGAAAGCTGTGGTCAGATTTCAACCGATATCAAGAATAATCCATATCTTCCAGCCATAAGCATAAAACCAGCAATATTGAGCACCTCTTGCAAACTTTTCCTGGCATATCCGGGCCATAAAATCCTGGAATATACCAGGAAAGCTGTTGGTAAATTTGAACAATATCAAGACTAGCACAACATCTTCCAGCGCATAAGCATAAAACCAGCAATCATTTAGATCCTCTGCAACTTTTCTGGCATATCCGTGCATAAAATCCTGGAATATACCAGGAAAGCTGTTGGTCAATTTAACAGAATATAGAAAAGCCACATCTTCCCCATAAGCATAAAACCAGCATCATTAGCCTCCTCTGCAAACTTTTCCTGGCATATACGGGCATAAAAATCCGGGATAGACAGGAAAGCGGTTGGTAAATTGAACAGATATCCAAGAATAATCCATATCTTTTAGCAGAAGGCATAAAACCGGATTCATTTTCTTTTACATCCGCTGCAAAAATTAACCTAGATTTCCCAGAATATGCTAGCTTTTCCGAGCAATTGGCATTACAAAATCCAGAAATTGTGGGTAAATTTGAACAACCATTCAAGGATAAGTCATTTTCTAGACATAAGCATGAAACCATGATTCATTTCTTTTTTCATCTGCTGCAAAAAATAACCTAGATTTTACAGGAATCTCGCTAGTTTTCAAGCTATCTGGACATAAAAATCCAGGAAATTTGTGGGATAAATTTGAACAACCATCAAGGATAAGACATATCTTCTAGCCATAGCAAAAACAGGATTCAATTCTTTTGTCATCTGCCAAAAATAACCTAGAATTTCCCGATTATGCCAGTATATGCAGGACTTTGCCAGGCATATCTGGGCATAAAAATCAAGGAAATCTTGGGTAACAACCATTCATGGATAAGTAATATCTTCTAGGCTTGAGCATATAAGCCATGATTTATTTTTGCAATGGTGCACACTGATCTTCTCAACCAGATTCTGAACTCTTCACCCAGATTCTGAACTCTCCACCCAGTGCCCACTAGACTCGATTGAAACAACAACTCCCAGGACATAACTCGCCTTCATTCTCTGACAAGAAAATGTAAACAGTATAAGTCTACAGCGTCTATAGAATAGAGAACCAACGCTATAAGATGCAATCATGTTTCAATAAATCTTACATTACTGAATCATCTTGTCTGGAGTCTATGCATTGAGGCGTACCCAGTTGACACTGATTAAAAAGTGAACCGTAGGAGCAACAAAGTCATGCCTTGACATTTACTACTCACCGTTTCGCTCTGCTGTTTGTGCTTTCGACAACTCTTCATTTCACTCCTGCCTGGGCTGCTTGCTGCCGGCTGAGATTTAGTGATTTTGACAACGCGTAGTAATGAGCCGAGCTCTCCCGTACTCAATGTAACTCTGACTTTCCTCTTATGTTCTTTCGTTTGTCCCCACCACACAAACTGATGAAATGTACGACAGGAAATTTTCTGAGGTTTTTAATTTGGAGCTTTTCACTTGACGTCAGAGAACAGTATGTGAAAGGATGGAAAAAAATATTTAATATGTTCAAAGGGTCCATGGACATGCTTTAAACATACCTGTAAACCACCAAAAAAAAATGGTTTCATTATAGTATGTATTGGTATCAATGTAAAATAGTATGAAGAATTAGTAATTGAGAAACCCCGTATATTGGATAAAAACTGGGCATAAATCATGTGGTTTGGACAAGCTTTCAAAGGAAAATCCAAAAATGAAAGTGATTATCGAGCTGGCAAAAAGCGTGACCCAGACAGAAGTGATGTCAGAGTAACAAATACGCGAATAGGTCATGATCGTCATCGCTTCGAACGGGGAGTTGCGCGGGACGTTTTCTTGGCTACATACACGTTGACTTCTCGTGATATGCGGTCGCACGTGTGTACTCATATGGCATACTTTTCTTGATTTGGTGCTTTAACTTACAGATATATGCGCTGTAGTGCGACGCGTGCCACCAGCGGCGGACCGTACCGACAAAGGAGAATCAGAAACAGAATAGCTTTATCAAGTTCCCAGACACAGAAACCGACAAGGGGCGATATTCTGGGAGGTGTGCGGTGAGGTAGCCCACGTGTGAGCTTTGTTTACAACTTGTTCTCTGACGTCATTACCGGGGTGTCAAATCCAACGCCAGCATCTTGATACGCGTTCGCGAAAACAGGAGAAGGACCTGTCAGTTTGGTAGATTTATCCTTGAAATATTAACACTTCCCGATGTCACTTTTAAAAATTGTGTGCGTGTTGCGATCTGATCAAGATAACTGTTCAGTGAAAATGTAAGCAAATTAAGAAATGTTCTACTCAGCGTGTCCATGGACCTTTAAATAATTTAGCAGTTTGAAATTGCAAATGAAACAAAGAGAAAAATGTTCAAAACTAAAATACGGTGAAAATATTAACACGGCAAACAGATCTAGAAATGAGGTTACTTTTAAAAAACTCAGGTTCGATAATCTTTGCAAGCTGTTTCAAATCTGTGAAGCCAATTCTTGCAGCTGCTACATAACCTTTTGGGCCACCGAAAGGGGACTATGTGCTGAGAGATATTTTTTTTCAAAATTTTCAAAATTAAACATTTTCATGAGCATATTGGAATTCAGCATGAAAAATGCATTGAAATGAGTCCAAACAAGCCTAGTCTTAGGTCAGTGGTTTTTGAGATGGCTTCCCAAATGACCACAGGTTATTTGGGAAGCCATCTCAAAAGTCACTGATTTGTGTATTGTAGCCAATACAAAATTTTACGATGGTGGGTTGAAAAGGTTAACCAGAGAATTGCACAACTGACTTTCTCATATCGATTGCTATATAAACTTACAAGCTGTAATTTTCATGAGTTTTTTTTTATTTTTGGGACTTCAACAAATCAACATGGAACCTGCAAATATAAAACACACAAATACGGTACCTGATTTTGTTTATGAAAGCAATGTGTGTTTTTATGTTGTTGTTTTTTACATTTGAAACTCTATGATGGTGGTGGTGGTGGTGGTGGTGGCGGTGGCGGCGGCGGCGGTGATGGCGGTGGCGATGAGTATGATGGTGATGGTGATGATGATAGCAAGGTAGCCAAATTCAGACACAATGCATGTTTATGATTTATACAATCATAAGCAGTCAATTCTACAATCCTGAGCATCAGTTACATTATCCGGGTTATTGGGAACGTTGTATGGAAAGGTGTGACCTACTTTAACTGGAATGACTTTTTTGTTGTAATTTTTTTTATGTGTGAAGCAGATGCAATAATGGGCAGAAATTCACAGAGAGTTGCTTAAACTAGTATTTTTTTTAATACAGCACTCATAAAATCATGTGTATGGATACTTACTTCAACACATAATTGAATGGAGATTTATATCTTTGAGACCTGCTGTTTTCTTCCTTTTCTGTCAATTGTTCATTTGGAAAAATAACATGAGAATTCTACAGACTTATCCTTCACTTTAAGCTATTCCTGCAAATTTAAAATATTTGACTCTTTTGGGCGGATCACTGAGTTTCTTTAAAGCCACTATCAGTTAGTTAAAGTTAAACCAAAGTTTTAAATCCGGTTTTGCCCTGCCAACGGGGATGGCCGGGTACACCTCACACTAGCAATACTGCTGTGTGAGGATTTATTGGAGCAAAAGATAACTGACCGGATGCCCTTCCTGATGCCAATCCACATTTTTCGGCGGTGGGCCTAGCCTTTGGGCAAGGCAGCATGTGCTGGAAGGCCGCCAATAGCTCTCCAGAGCTGATGCCCTTATAGGTAGATCTTCTTTTTCATTCTACCAGGGTAACCAGCTACCCTCCATCAGTGACTTCTTCAAAATCGCACCCCCTATTTTTCATCATCAAAGTCCATTTTTTTGCACTGTTGCGTTGTATTGAAAATGGTTGTAGTAAAGACTCCTCCTGTAAGTGGCTAAGCTTGACACGCCGTATTTGTCCAGAAATTATGATTTTTATGCAATATTTACTAATAAAAGTGTGATTCCGACTTTATTAGTAAACGAAATGACATCTCAGGCCGCTTGTAAAATGATTTAGTGTCCGTTTTTACAATGAACGGTAATATAACTTGTTGATATGACTCAACACTAGCATTTAGAGGCAAAATGGGCATTTTTGAATTTGGGAAGTTTGAATGATTATGCTTAAAGGGGCTTTTTGTAGTCGGGCTACGTTTATAGCGTTTTAAGCCTGCTGTGATAGGTTAACCACTAAACCTTAATTTATTTTTGACCAAAGCACTTGGAACTGCCAACCTGTGCATTTATAGAAATAATAATAAGGAAAACTCATAATGGTATGGCTGTGATTAACCCATTGCTTTGCCTTTATTTAATATGTACATATTTTCTTTGCATGTTTTGATTGGTTATTCTGTGACTTAAAGGATTAGAACGATTTGAAAATCCAAAACATCGAAAAAAGCATCTATACCAATTCCTAATTGGTATTTTTGTACTGGCAAACATAAAATACTGCAAGTGGTGGCTGACATCCAGTATTAAAGAATGACAGTGCTTTATTGTTCTTTATTTCTATACGTGCGTATTATCAAAATTCCGAAGAGATCAAAAAAGCCTTTCTAGGTGATGAATATCCAAGATTTTTAAGGTGTAATGGCACCATGATCAATAAAGTTTGGACCTCAAACACAAAATTATTGGATCTTTGTTTATTCTGTGCTAGGGTAAACCACACTCAGTGTTTTATTGTTAGGTTTTGAGACGTCATACGCTGTATGTCTATTGCGGGAGACGGTATGACAAATTTCCTCAAATACTTCATTTTTTTCACTTTTGGTGTTTGTTCCCCATTAAAGCGGTTACAGGGAATTGTACCACACTTATCCCGGCTTTATAAGTAAAAACAAATGCATTTCTACATTTTTGATTTCTCTCACAATATCGTGCTACTACTTTCAAACAAATGCAATAACACATTACTAGTGGAGACCAGCTGCTGACGATCCGTGACCAACTCTGGCAACAAAGTTTGAAGGTATTTTGGTGGTTCCTCGATAGATGTTGAATGTTTTGACTTGCGGCTTTCGTTGAATGTTCCGGCCATTTGGGGAAGGAGAAAAAAGTTAACACGGGGGGGTGTAAAAAAATTGAGAGAACTGTCACAATGATTAATATGCATGTCCAATTAATCGCCTTATCATAGGGAATCTAATAAAAATGTATAGTTTGTAATACATCTGACTTCAAATGTCGATGCTATGGCCAAAAATGTCCAAAAGTCAACACACTTCTTAGTCAAGGTCATTATATGGTTAATATATTCCAATTTTAAAGATGGAAGTGTCTAATTATATGTTTCTTTCATGACAAAGTCAATTTTGACAACTTTTAATACCACAAGTAGCCTGACCTTTAAATCTACAATAGCTGTTATTTTCCAGTTCAATGCGTCAAGATACATTTTTAACCCAGACCCAAAATTCAATATGGCCAATTAGGGGCACTAATTAAATAACCTGATTACCTAATACGCATAAAAAACATCGTAGTTACTATATTTATTCAACAAGGTACTATATTATTTCAAACCAATTTTGAGGCAATGAACAACCCCCCCAAGAGCTCTCAAAATTAATTCACTCCAATGCTTCCAGTGGTTACTTCACAACCCAATCATTCATGAAAACCCATTCCAGGCATAATGAAAAACATTTTTAGATCACCTAACCAAAACACTCACATGTGTTAGTGAGTGGCAGTTAATTAAATGATCTGGCAATTATTTAACAGAGCAAATAAAAAAAACAGCTGTTGTTTCATATATTCTGTTCAATCAACAATACTCTACATTACAATATAATAGCATAATTTATGCTCCGATCTTGAATATAATAACAACAAAAAATACTGTGGGACCGCGAGTGGTCTGCGTCACGGTTTGTGTGAATGGGAACCAAAAGGTCACATAGGTCACCAAGGTCGCATGAGGTCAACCAACGCGTGACCCCCCCCCCCCCATGAGGTCACCAACTGTCACCCCACCCCACCCATTTCCTTTCCACCAAGTTTAAATGCCCCCCCCCCATCGTAGCCCTTACAGAACTGATACGGCATGCAATATTTTAAAGGTGCATTTCGTGATTCTCTAAAAAAATTCTGTTTTGTTCATGTTTCGCTAGATATCCATGAGAAAGCTTAATTCCCAAACTTTCAGTTGATTCTATATTGCGTTTTGGTTGTTATTTGAATCAAATTTGGTATCACAATCTACCATTGACCACGGTACAGTAATTTCTGTCCATTTACGGACAAGAAAATACAAAAATCACGAATTTCTTGCAGAGACGATTGAATTTGCAAGTCAGATTGGGCACAACATACTAGACTAGCCCGACGGTTCAGATGCTATAAAATCTCAACTTTTTTGAGTACGTCGGGGACTAAACAAAAAAAAAGAAAAATAGAGGCTGTGGTCACGAAATGCCCCTTGGGTTTAACATTTCTGACCCACAGACACACACAACAGATTACCTACTATGACCAGAGTAATCCCTATCCTTCTGCAGTTCTTGCAGACAACAAAAATGAAAAACAACAACAACAAAACACTATGCTGGGGTCCCTTACTTTCATGACTAACACTACAGATGCTTTTCCATTCCCTTGACCTATTTTATACCAAACCAGATGAGAATCATCTCATCCAAAAATCGAAAGCAGAACTTACATCCACTGAAACAACTGAATAATGATGCAAGAACATCATTACTAACAGAATCAGTTTAGGAACACACTACAACTGTGAATGTTGCATTGTTTTATAAAAGTACTGACAAAATGCCTATTGTTTCATCATTGTACTACAGATTATCTCTCGTTGTGAATCCTATGTGGGTGGTGGGCCTTTGTGTGCATTCTGTATAAGTTTTGACATGACAAGGACTGCTTTATTGGAAAAAAAATTGCAGTTAATGCTGACCTTAGTATACTGGAGGGGGAAATTTAAGTTTTTTATTTTTTTTATTTTTTTTATTTTTTTTATTTTTTTTACGTTTTTTGAAAAAAAAAGATGAGTTTTTTTTTTGTAAAAATTAAAAAAAGCACCTACATGTAATTGTCATTCAAACCACTGAACCCTCACAAAGAGGGGTTCTTTTTAATCAATTACTGATACTTATTATATTAAAACTTGTCATAAATTTTAAAGGCCATTTGTTCAAATACAGTGTGATGAAATCATAAAAAGATGAAAATAATGTACCATCTGCAAAATTTTCTCAAACTTTCTAAAGATATGAGAAACTTGGCAGGTGTCCATCTTACAACTCAGCTACAAATATAACCCATTAACATTGACAGTGCATTTTCTGTGTTGATTCCTATCCACATTATAATCATCAAAATGTGAAAAAAATTGTTGATTTGAGACTGTTTCGAAAGAAGTGTGTCCAATTGTGAATCTGAATGTCAATGTATATACCAATAAACACTGTTATTCTCAATCTGCAAACAAAATACTTTTTGTTAAGTACCGACAATCACATTGGTCCAATTACCTTCACAACCTAATCCACTCATGAAACCTATTCAGATAGAACCAAACATAGCCTAATCAAACAGACTCCGCAGACGGTGGTGAAAATTGAAATGAGCTGGAAAGAGTAAAAATTCTCTTAACACACAATTTAAAACCGCTGTTGTTTTTATATATTTGTATGTCATTCAACAGCTCTAAATACAGTGTAATTTGAAAACCATAATGAAAAACAAAAATAAAACAACAAAGACGGCTCCACACTAATCTCGGGCCAATTATTTCACGGCCAGAACTACAGATGCTTTTCTACAATTACCTTGAACCTATTTTACACCAAAACATCTGGCAATTCACCTTAGTAAAACATAGAAAGGCAGCCAAATTCAGCCACAAATAGAACCATCCAATAATGGATGCTCTGACATCTTACATATAGCATAAAACAGGATTCACTTTAGGAAACACACTGATAAACTCTGATTAAAACAGTTGTATTCAATGGTATTGAAAAAATGCCCTATGTTTCATCAAGTACCTACAAAGAATTACCTATCATAAGTGCTATGTCCTTTCTGGGATAGATGGACCTTTGGCCATGAGTGTAGTTATATTAAGTTGGCAACTACAGTATAGTTCTTATCTTACTGAAAAATTAGGTTGCCATTTTTCTGTTCTGTGACCTTCATATTGCCCAGGGAAACGTAATTGCTCAAATGGATTTGAAAAACCATGGGCAACGTGTTTTTTATGATCAAGTTTGGCACTAAGAAGTCATTTCAAAATACTAGTGCCTATGTGGAAGGGGATTCTTTAATCATTAGTAGATAACTTCTGTACATGTTGTGTAAAGTGATAACTATCTGGACAAATTGTTCAAAATAGCAGTGTCATAAAACCAGAAGTCCCAGCTGCAATTTTTCTCAGATATGTGAATATATGCATGCAGATGTTACTTCCAATTTAAAATCTATAATACAATGTTATTGTCAAGTAACAGTAAATTTTCCTGTGATTCCAAATATATAAGAAACTAAATGTAAAAAATGTTAACTTGATCCTGATTTCTGTAATCATTGATTGTACTTCATTATGATAACCACCTACCCCTTGTTACATTTAAATTAATTTGAACGATTGTTCAAATACATTGTCATATTCAAAAGCAGCAGCTCAAAGTTTCTCATACCTGTGTAAAGATATGGAAATCGGCAATGATTACTTTCTGATTTAAAAGAGCATCCAAGCTAGTGAAGCTACAAATAGAAAGTATTGACATTTTAGTGGAGTTTTTCGTGATTTCCACAGTGGCTTTCACCAACCTCGTTTTCTGGGGGGGGTGGGCAAACGGGGGGCAAAGTTAATTTGGGGGGGCCAAAGTGAATTCGTGGGGGGCAAAACGTCAACATTGTGAGCATGTTAAACCAATTTTTTGGCCCCAAATTGCTGAGTTTTTGTCAAAATTGTGTGATTTTTCGCCCCCAATCGCTGATTTGTGCCAAAAACCCTCATTTTTCTTTCGGCCAGGGGGGAACACTGGGGGGGGGGGCAAGAAAAAATTTAGGGTCATATGTTTGCTTCTTATTTAAAAGGCATCCAAGCTAGTGAAGCACAATATAAAAGTATGTAAATTTAAGTGAGTTTTCTGTGAGTTCACAGTCGCTGCACCATACCTCTTTTTCTGGGGGGGGGGGCAAATCGGGGGGGGGCTCAAATGGGGGGGAAGAAAAGTGCAATATTTTTGACAAAGTGAAAAGCTTTGCCACTAGATTTCAAATATATAAACACCTCCAATGTTAAAACACGATAAGGTGCAACTGATTTTAACAGGAGAGCGGGCGCACAATGCCAATGTACCAAACAAAACATTAATTTTCTTCACTGCTACGACACAAACCCATCTCCGGTACATCAAAAACCTTTCTTTAAAGTACGTAAAAATCAATTTGTCATCAATGTACTGACAAAATCAGGTACTTTTTGAATGTTTATCATTCTAATCAATAGACCAAAGCATTTGTCTTTTACTCTATCAATATTAAGCCTAATCTTCATCAATTTACAGATGCAATCTGCTTTTCAGCTATCCATCCAATGACTGTCTATGTCACTGGTTCCATCTAATCCGTCTGACTGGTAATTGGGGACACAGTTGTAGTATTAAACACAGTGGAGTGTGTGAGGTAGCTAAGGATTTTTCACAGGTTTGTAAGCTTGAATGGGAGGGCCAATGGAGCACGTATTGGTCCCTCCCCGCTCTGAGGGGGCAACAATTTCCCAGTCTGGGAAATTTTTCCTCTCAGGGGGGTCCCACAAGCCAATTTTTCCAACGGTTTTTTTTTTTTTTTGGTTCAGAGGGCTAAAAAACGGTGTGGATTTAGCATGATTTTGGTGCTAAATTTTTTCCGGCCAAAGGTGTCAGGGGGGACTGGGAGGGGACAGGTTTTTACAACAGCTTGCAAACATATAATTAAACAAATTGGTATAATTGAAACACGAAAAACCAACAATCGAACACGATATGAAAATCTTTCCGCAGCAGCGGGGTAAGTCAAAAACAAAATTGCTGTGATCTAACTTCAACCCCTGCCGGTTCCCTGTGCATTTCGCTTGGACCGTTGACCTTTCATTGTTTTCACATGTACGGGGTACTGTGATTTTCATGATTTATCAAGTAAAAAAATAGGCAGTATGGCTGCATTCCTATTATCTTTCTGTATATGGCATTGTAAGTCTCACACAACATGCCTGTGGGAGTCAAAATGGCACGACACAAAACAGGCATACCATGCCAATAGTTCTACCAGAGTTAAGGGGTTCTTTCAGAAGCTTGGATGTTAAGTTGTGTACGTGTGGATGTCATGATAATCAGAAAGTAGCCTCTGCAATTTTCTCATACCTGTGTAAAGAATAGAGAATCTCTGCAAATGTACCTTTCGATTTAAAGGCAATCCAAGACAATAGTGAAGCTACAAATATAAAAGTAGGAAATTTAAGTGAGTTTTCTGTGATTTCAACAGTGGCTTCACCAGAACCTCTTTTTTCTGGGGGGGGGGGGGGGGGCAAACGGGGGGCAAGTGAAATTTTTGGGGGGGGGCAAAAGTGAAATTCTGGGGGCCAAAACTCAACAATTTGGAGATTTTAAAAATTTAAACAACCAATGTTTGTGGCCCCAAATTGCTGATTTTTTTGTCACAATTGTGTTGATTTTTTTTTTTTTTCGCCCCATTCGCTGATTTTGCCAAAAATTCCCGTCATTTTTCTTCGCCAGGGGGGGAAAACGGGGGGGGGGGGCAAGAAAAAAATTTAGGGTGGCAAATGGTACTACTTTCTTCTCGATTTAAAAGGCAGCCAGCTAGTGAAGCTCAAATTCAACAGTCTGTAAATTAAGTGAGTTTTTCTCTGTGATTCAACAGTGGTTCACCAGACCTCTTTTTCTCTTTATCTGGGGGGGGGGGCAACTGGGGGAAAAGTGAAAATTTTTGGCAAAAGTGAAAAGCTGCCACTTAAAGATTCAAATATATCAAAGACTCAAATGTAAAACAATCAGGTGGCCCTTATGTTCCCATGAGAGGTGCAGCAATTGTGCCATGTACCCCAACAAAACACTTAATTTTTCTTCACTCTAACAACAAAACAAAAAAACCAAATTCTTCCAGTCCATCAAACACTTTTCTTAAAAAAGTCGTAAAATCACATTTTTTCCATCATGTAACGACAAATCAGTATTTTTAAAATTTTGAATTTATTAATTATCTTTCTCATTCATTTCTCATCATATACCAAGCATTTTGGTCTTTACTCTATCATCAAAGGCCTATATCTTTCTTTCATCCATTTACAGATGCCACATCTGCTTTCATGCTCTCCAACTCCCAACTGACTTCTCATTCCTGGTTCCATACTAATCCGTCTACTTGGTAATTGGGACACAGTTGTTAGTAATTAACACAGTGGATGGTGGTAGCTAAGATTTTTTCACAGGTGTAAGCTTGAATGGAGGTCCAATGGCGTATTGGTCCCCTCCCCGACTCTGAGGGGGCAAATTTCCCAGTCCTTGGTACTTTTCCCTCTCAGGGGTCAAAAGCCAATTTTTTTTCCTTTCCCCGTCCAGAGGGCTAAAAACGGCTGATTTAGCAATGATTTTTGCAAATTTTCCACGGCCAAAGTTGTCAGGGGACAGGTTTTTACAACAGCTTGCAACATTATTAACAAACTTGAGATTGAAACAACGAAACCCATCGAACACTATATAAAATCTTTCCGCAGCCAGCGTGGTAAACACATCGGTGATCTCACCTTCAACATCACCCCTTGCGTTCCCATGTTCATTTTCGCTGAGACCGTTGACCTTTCATCATTGTTTTCACATGTACGGGGTACTGTATTTTCCCTGTTATCAAGTAAAACATAGCATTATGGCTTGCCATTCCTATTACTTTTCTGTCTCTCATTGTAAGTCTCACACACATGCCTGTGGAGTCAAATGGCACACAACACAAACATGGCATAACATCATAATTAGGTCTAAACCAGATGTTAATGTGTTCAAGAAGCTTGGGATGTTAGTTGTGTCATGAGTGTGGATGTCAATGAAGACATGTTATTTGGTGTCATGTTCGAAGCATTACCCTGCAGAGACTTTTGACTCCATATCCTAATCACCAATATTGTGACGAAGGACATGGAATTAGGTGGAATTTGTCATACAGCCCCAAAGGTTGAAAAGGAGTAGCAACACAGGCCTTTTTCCTATCGATAGGTTTAGGTCATTAGGACCGAAGCCAATAATTTTTGGAGGTGTGCAAAATTTTGGGGTTGGGGCATTTTTTTTAAAAATCCATATGGCTGCCTCCATGTCGAATCATTAAAACTCTCTGAAGTAATTATGATAGAGAAAAAAAAATTGTGTCACTTTAAGTTTAAAGCACAATGAAGGGTTAGTGATGGTCGATTTAATCACTATCTTTCATAAAAATCCAAAATGGTTTGCCCAAAGAAATTGTGATTACATGACAATTTGTAATCAAAAAAAAAAATTTTACTCAATTTGGTCAATTGTCAGTTGTAGAACATACCTACTAAGATGTTTTCCCATCCAGGTTTATTGGACAAACAAGTAAAAGAGAAAACCAAAAACCGTGTTTTGACTTGCCTCTATAATAATCGTCTGCATCGAAAAGCGTGCTTTGACTTTTTGTGTCGTGCACGACAGAACATGCAAAATCTCATCTTAATGATCTTATTACATAACACGCATATTTGGTTTATTCACTTCAGGTGTGATCATCATAGCTAATCAAAATATGCAAAAAATATCGCGGTCCTTGGACGCCTTGTGTTGCCTGCTGTCGCGGTTTGTGGAATGATAGGCCCATCTTACCTTTGACCTGACATGTGACCGTTTGACTTCATAACCAAATGAGGGTTTGCAAGGTAATATCCATAAAGTTTGGTTCCAACTAATTTTAAACTTTTCATTCAGGTCACTTTTACAGATTTTTTCACAAGCCTATTTTACAACTTGACCTCATATGCCATTTTACATTGGTATTTGACCTTTGACTTCATCATCAAATGCAGATACCACGTTGCACCTATGCTCAATTTTGGTTTAAATTCCATCGAAGTATGTGGATATTCAGGCAAATGTTCCCCTTTTCACAACAACAACAGACTACATCAACAACAGACCATCACATACTACAACACAGTGGACAAAAGTGATACCCTATGGTTCTTCCTGCCTTAAGGCAGGTTACACAAAAACCTTGGTTTGAAAAAAATTGGGATCTTCTTCTGGAAATATCCTTGTGTCTCTATTAAAAGGCAGCCATATTGGCTGTCATCCTGATTGGTAAGCATGTACCCACCAGAAATGTCAAATATGAGTTTCTAACGGGTAATAGAGCCACATCATGTCTCTAATCCACAACAACTTGATGAGTTATGGTCAATTTAACGATTTCAGGTTATATATTGGATTTTGGGGCGGCCATATTGGACTTGATGGTTAAGTCATGATCAATCACACCAGTCCCTTCAGTAGATTGCTTATACTTGAAAACTTGGATATAGAGCACAAGGTATGGACATTTGAATGAATTTGAAAGTGTGGACACCATATTGATTTTGCTTGGCTGCACACAAATTTTAACATGCTAGACACAGAACATTTTCTCAAGTCTATCTATTGGACATAATACCACAAACGTGCAAGAATCACAAAGTGCACCTTTACAGCGGCACGGCACATTTTCAACAAAATAATGATTTTCTTTTCTTCAATTTGATCTCAAATGATCGTGTATGCTATTAGAAGAATACAGCTATATATTTTTACTATAAAAATAACATTTAATCAATATTTAAAAACAGATAGGGACAAAGAGGCTAAGACATCCAGGTAATTTGTGGGCTAACTTTAAGTTTGTCGTAACCAATATTCTAAATTAACATGAATATCATAGACTCGTACTCAATTGATATTTAAACCCAAGAGCACAGACCGGTCAAACAGGGTGCATTCTTGGGAGTCGGGCTCGGGTCGGTGTTTTCTGTAAAATTTGCATTCTCATCTGCTAAATAAATGCGCCTGGGACATTGCTTATACAAAAAATCTTCTTTTTACCCATAAGGGCCCTGATTTGGTTTTAAAACATTTCAGGTGAGGGCTAATGTTATATAAAAACTTTAACAAACCTGCGCAAAATTCAATTTTGAAAACTTGTGAGGGCACACATTATTCAAATGTGCCAGTGTCTCTTTAAATACAGATCCAACTTTCAAAGGTCCTAATCTTTTAACCACCCTTTCACTTAACCAAGACATCCAGTGGCCAAACTGGACACCATCATTTCACCATTAGGCATCATGCATACAATTACTCCCTACAAAAATAACACAGCCTCGCCACTATTAATAACCATCCCATTGCTTTCATAGTCACGCCCCCTACTCTGACCTAGTTAAAACAAAGGCATCATGTTATCTTATCAAGAGAAAAGCACATTCGCTACTAAATTACTATCAGCATCCGGGATGCGCTGCAATATCATTAATTCATTAGCAACACAAAATGTCAGTAAAGAAACTCAATGCAAAAAACCCTGGTGTTAAATAATGAACAATACCAACCGTATTAAAGAGCCATGAGGAGATTTCCAGAAAGAAGCGCCCCAATTTTTTTTGAACCCGGTTTTTTGGCATTTGGAATCTTTCTATGTATTATATCACACTGAAGTGAAATAGCCGAATACGCCGTCTTTATGTAATAATATATGATTTAGTAACTTTCTTTCGCACTACAGAAAGTCAAAGCCCGGTTTTCTATGGGACAATGAACGATAGTCAGGCAAGTTCAAAACAAGGTTTGGGCTGTTTTCTGTTGTACTTGTTTTTCCCTAAACCTGCGGAACGTTCTTGTAGGTGTCTACAATCGATCCTGTGCAATTTGAGAGAAATTCGCATCCTAAAATCCTGTCACTTTAAAGAATTAAAAGCTGCTGGTGTTTAATATTGGTGGTGCTAACTAACGCTGATCAACACAGTCTAATGGTGTTCACAACAATTATATAAAAGAGCTTAAGACAGCATTGGTGGACTCTATTGTAGATCAAATTGCTATAGTATTTGAGATGAAAACATGCAAAAGCACCAATTAAACACTCTGTTTTGATGTAGCTGGGTTACAATCACCACCTATCTTTTAACAGCCAATCCTAGTGTTACCATTAACCCCCTCCCGCATGTGGTGGACCTCTTATTGAACCAGACCTGTGTTAGATTACACCTTAGACTCAAATTAAC
The DNA here is from genome assembly GCA_023653785.1 of Ophioderma brevispina. Taxonomy (NCBI): domain Eukaryota; kingdom Metazoa; phylum Echinodermata; class Ophiuroidea; order Amphilepidida; family Ophiodermatidae; genus Ophioderma; species Ophioderma brevispina. The sequence continues at coordinate 46,613 of JAMKCH010083373.1, forward strand.
ACATGGTGTTGACAGAAGCAATCAACACCTATGGTGTCACATAGGAAGTTGACCACTACAAAGTTTCAAATTAACACCAGCATACATTGTTAAATGGAGGCACACCCAGCAGTGTCCTTCATGGTTTTGATACACTGTAAAATTGTTCATAAAATCACCCGATTTGACTGGCAGCTGGGACTCACAACAGTTTAAAACCACATTTTTTAACAAGTCCCATTTGCACGTTTGAAGTCCCTTTTTACAGTTATTTGCACGTTTTCAGTCCCCCGCTAACGGTCAAAACGCCGTTATTTTAAATCATTTGTAACAGTGTTAATATTTTAACAAACATAATAACAACCAAACCTACTGTTCATTTTAACACCAGTTGATGGAATTTCCTGTTGAAGCTTGGACCATTATTAGATTTACACCCACTGGTGTTTAATTTAACAAACACCAGTTTTTTGCAGTTTAAGACTAGCATCTCAACAGTGGTATGGTACACAACTTTAAATTTGGCAAGAAATAAGGTTTCATGACTCACTAAATCAATCACAAGAGATTTTTTGTAAAGAAATAGTGGTTTCGCACAGGTAGAACAGCTCACTCGCTCCTCGTGGTCCTATCACCGTGACTGAATAGAAACCAGTGGATGGTGGTTGGTAGCTGATTTTCACAGGTGTAAGCTGAAGGGGGGCCAAGGGCGTATTGGTCCTCCCCGCTCTGAGGGGGCAAATTCCCCGTCTTGGGAAATTTTCCCTCTCGGGGGTCAAAAAGCCAATTTTCCGGTCGAGGGCTAAAAAAACGGCTGAATTTAGCATGATTTTTGCAAATTTTTGTCACGGCCAAGTTGTCAGGTGGGGACAGGTTTTTAAAACAGCTTGCCAAACATATTTAACAAACTTGAGAAATTGAAACACGAAAACCCAATCGAACACTATATAAAATCTTTCCGCAGCCAGCGGGGGTTTAGGGAAAAAAATGCTGTGATCTCAACTTCAACCCCTTGGTTCCATGTGCATTTTCGCTTGAACGTTGACCTTTCATTGTTTTCACATGTACGGGGTGGGCGGTCTTGTATTTTCCTGTTTATCAAGTAAAAACATATGCAGTATGGCTGCTTCCTATATTTTCTGTCATGGAATGTAAAGTCTCACAAAACAGGCCTGTGGGAGTCAAAATGGCACAACACAAACATGCAAACATGCAAATTAGTTTCTAACCAGAGTTGTTAATGGTTTCAAGAAGCTGGAAGGTAAGTTGTGTAGGTGTGGATGTCATGAAGACATGTTATTGTGCATGTTCGAAGCATTCCTGCAGAGACTTTTGACTCCATATCCTAATCACCAGATAATTGTGAGGAAAGGACATGGAATTAGGGGAAGTATGTGCATACAGCCCCAAAGGTGAAAATGGAGTACAGCCTTTTCTATCGAAGGTTTAGTTCATTAGGACCTAGCCAATAATTTTTGGAGGTGTGCAAAATTGGTGGAGTGGCATTTTAAAATCCAATAGGCTGGCCTCCATGTTTGAAATCATTAAAACTCTCTGAAGTAGTAGTCTGATAGAGAAAAAAAATTGTGCAACTTTAAGGTTTAACGCACAATGAGGGTTAGTGATGCGATTATTTAATCACTTATTGTCATAAAATCCAAAATGGTTGCCCAAAGAAATTGTGATTACATGAAATTTGACAAATTATCAATTTGCCAATTGATCAGTTGTAGAACACTACTAGAAATGTTTCCCGGGGTTTATTGGACCAACACAGTAAAAGAGAAACCAAAACCGTGTGTTTTGAACTGCCTGCTATAATAATCGTCGCATAGAAAAGCGTTTGCTTTGACTTTTTGTCGTGCACGACAGAACATGCAAAATCATCCTCTGTAATGATCTATTATAAACGGCATATTGGTTGATTCACTTCAGGTGTGATCTGAACATAAGCATTCAAAATATGCCAAAAAAAGATTGCGGTCCTGGACCGCTTGTTGCATGCTGTCGCGGTTTGTGAATTGAAGCCCCTCATCTGACATTTGAACCTTGACATGTGACCTTTGATTCATAAACAAAATGAGGGTTTGCAGGTAATATCCATAAGTTTGGTTCCAACTGAATTACTTTTCAATTCAGGTCAATTTTAAATTCAGCCTATTTTACAAAATTGACCTCATATGCCATTGACATTTGTATGTGCCTTTGACTTCAGTCATGCAAATGCAGGATACCACGTTGCACCTATGACTCAAGTTTGGTTTAAACCATCGAACAAGGATGGGAGATTACAGGCAATGTAAACCTTTTCACAACAACAACAGACTACTCAACAACAGACATCAACAGACTACAACAACAGTGCACAAAGTATCCCGATGTAGTCTTCATGCCTTAAGGCGACACAAAAACCGGGTTTGAAAAAAATTGGGGATCTTCTTTCTGGAATATCCTTGTGTCTCTTTAAAAGGCAGCCATATGGGCTGTCATCTTGATTTGTAAGCATGTTAACCCACCAGAAATGTCAAATATGAGTTTCTACTGGGTATAGAGCCCACAATCATGTCTCTATCACAAACACTTGATGAGTTATGGTCAATTTAACGATTTCAGGTTATATATTGGATTTTGGGGTGGCCATATTGAATTTGATGGTACTGTTATGATCAAATCACACCAAGTACCTGTCCAGTAGATTGCTCATATACTTGAAAACTTGGATATAGAGCACACGGTATAGACATTTGAATGAATTTGAAAGTGGTAACAGCCATATTGGATTTTGCCAGGCTGCACACAATTTTACACACTAGACAAGGAACAATTTTTCTCAAGTATATCTAGTAAACCATGCATAAATACAACAAACGGTGCTAGAATCACAAAGTGCACCTTTAAAGCGGCACTGGCACATTTTCACAAAATATTAAATTTCTTCGATTTGATCGCAAATGATAGTCTAGGCTATTAGAAGAATAGAGATATATTTTACATATAAAAATAACATACCCAAAAGGACATTAATAAGAGGCTAAAGACATCCAGGTAATTTGTTTGCCGTAACTTTAATCAACAAATATGTCTATTACATGAATATCATAAACTCATACTCATTGATATTAAAACCACAAAGATCACAGACCGGTCAAACAGGGTTCATGCCTTGGGAGTCAGGCTCCGGTGTGTGTTTTCTGTAAATGCCATTTCTGTCATCTGCTAAATAAATGTCGCCGGTGACATTGTTTATAAAAATCGTTCTGTTTACCCATAAGGGCACTGATTTGGTCTTAAACATTTCAGGTGAGGGCTAATGTATATAAAAAACTTTACAACCATGCACAAATATCAATTTTGAAAAATTGTGAGGGCACACTATTATTCAAATGTGCCAGGGTCTCTTTAAATACAGATCCAACTTTCAAAGTTCCTAATCATTTTAACCCACCCTGTACTTAACCAAGACAGCCAGTGCAAACTGGACACCATCATTTCACCATTAGGCATCATGCATACAATTACTCCCTACAAAAATAACACAGCCTCGCCACTATTAACCTCCCATTGCTTTCATAGTCGCCCCTACTCTGACCTAGTTAAAACAAAGGCATCATGTTATCTTAATCACAAATGACAAGCACAATTTCGCTACTAAATTAACTATCAGCATCCAGGGATGCGCTGCATATCATTATTTCATTATCAACACAAAATTGTCAGTAATAACTCAATGCAAAAACCCTGGTGTTAAATATGCAACACCAAACCGGTATTAAAGAGACATGAGGAGATTTCCAGAAAGAAGCGCCCCAATTTTTTTTGAACCCGGGTTTTTTGCATATTTGGAATGCTTTCTAATGTATTAGATCACACCTGAAGTGAATAAGCCGAATACGCCGTCTTATGTAATATATGATGATTTAGTACTTTCTGTCGTGCCGACCAGAAACCAGACAGTCAGTAAGTCAAAGCACGGTGTTCGATGGGGACAATTACGCTAGTCAGGCAGTCAAAACAAGGTTTTGCTGTTTTCTGTGGTATGTTTGTCCAAATAAACCTCGGACGTTTTGGTAGGTGCGTTCTACAATCGATCCTGTGCCATTTGAGAGAAATTGCATCTAAAAAAAATCTCCTGCACTTTAAGGGCTGGTGTTAATGGTGGTGCTAACTACAGCTGATCAACCAGTCTATGTTGTCAAAACAATATCTAAAAATAGCTTACGACAACATTGGGTGGACTGAGTTGTAGATAAAAGTGATATATTATTTGAAGATGAAAAACAGCAAAAAAAGCAACCAATAAAACACTCCTAGTTTGATGAGGGGGAGTACACCAACTATCTTTAAATACCAATCCTAGTGTTACATTAACACCCGCATTGTGGTGGACACCTCTAGTGAAGCCCACTGGTGTTAGATGTACACCAGTAGACCAAATTAACAACAGTGGTGTTGAACAGAAGCAAATCAACACCCCATGGTGTCACATAGGAATTTGACACTACCAAAGTGTCAAATTAACACCAGCATACAGTGTTAAATAACACCCAGCAGTGTCTTCATGTTTGTATACACTGTTAAAAATGTTCATTAAAATAACAGCAATTTGACTGGCAGCTGGGACTCACAACAGTTAAAACCACATTTTTTTACAGTCATTTGCACGTTTCGAGTCCCTTTTTACAGTTATTTGCACGTTTTGAGTCCCGGCTAACAGTCAAAACGCCGTTATTTTAAGATCATTTTTAACAGTGTATATATTTTAACACCAAACCTACTGTTCATTTAACACCAGTTGGAGTGGATTCCTGTTGAAGCTGGACCATTATTAAATTTAACACCCATGGTGTTAATTTTAACACCAGTTTTTGCAGTGTTAAGACTAGCATCTAACAGTGGTATGGTACACAACTTTAAATTTGCAAGAAATAAGGTTTGCATGAATCACTAAATCAATCACAAGAGATTGTTGTAAAGAAATATTGGTTTCGCACAGGTATAACAGCT